>JAGDQP010000467.1:1667-74519 GCA_022664845.1 Lepisma saccharinum | reverse complement strand
TTGCAGTGTCTTGTTAGAGGAATGGAATAAGGACGAAGGGTGTTTGTATTGGGAAGAGTAGTTTTCTTTACTGAAGAAATTTGTTGCAATTTGTTTGCGGAGAACATGG
The DNA here is from genome assembly GCA_022664845.1 of Lepisma saccharinum. Taxonomy (NCBI): domain Eukaryota; kingdom Metazoa; phylum Arthropoda; class Insecta; order Zygentoma; family Lepismatidae; genus Lepisma; species Lepisma saccharinum. The sequence goes on along the minus strand of JAGDQP010000467.1, from coordinate 74,410 downwards.
CAGTGAGCACTTTGTGGGCTTGTATGCATGTTAATTTGTAGTGAGACGGAGGAAGTGATGTGAAAGAGTCTTGGTGATTGTTGCTTAAAGATTTATAAGAAATGGTTCACGCATTTTACTACTGTCTGGCTTTCACTGGTAATGAAGTGTGCCAGTTATATAAATTGATGCGCAAGGCATTTATTCAGTACCGTCATCGAATGCGGTGGCCAGGAAGTCGAAGGCAATTTTGACCTGAGCCATGAATGACGGAGCTGTTTTCAATTTTTTGCAGGCTGTGATGAATGATTTAAGGAGGGAGTCAGTGTTCACTTCTGCAAGGTGGGGAAGGGTGCAGGTGATCATATTGTCAAGTGCTTGGAGTCCGAGGGCTGTGGATGTCGGCGTAGTGGTTAGCTGAATGCCTGGAACTTTTTCTTGACTTTGTAGGGGGAGGCAAGTTGTGGGATGCGGTGAAAGAGTTTGGGGGTGGGGGGGTAACTGGAGTTGTTTCCCATCCTCTTGACTTGTGGCGGTTCGGTGGCAACGCAGCGCCTCTGAATGTTGGTTGGTGATGTTAGAAAAGATTGATTGGAACGGCGGAATTTGCTACTGTAGGAGGCGGTTGTTTAGATGGTGGTGCAACATTTGTATTTTGAACTTGACGCTTATTTTTGTACTGTTACGATTTTGCATCCTTGATAGTTCGCTGGGTGAGGAACACCACAATTTGCGCACTTAGCTGGTGTAGTTTTATCCTTCTTAGAGCATTCAGGCGTTTCGTGGGGAAGGCCACACTTGACACAGCGGGCGTCAGAATGGCAGGTATGTCGTGCGTGACCAAGGCGCTGACATGAGAAACATTATTGATTTCCTTTTGTACGGTTCGATAAGGATTCGGCTGTGGAGGACTGTCTAAGGTGTAGATTTCTTAACTTAATGGTCACCGTTTGAGGGAGATGAGAAATAAGGGAAAAGGTATTTTTGCTTTGGTTTCGTGGTTGATCCCACTCATTTGGGCAACTTGCGTCACTGGAAATCTTAGGGAGATGAGTGCTTCTGGCGGTGTATCTATTGGGAGTTTTCTTAGAACAGCTTTTAGTGGACGATCTGCCTTAGGGCGTTCAGTGGCGTATTCGTAAGACGCTTGTTGGCAGAAAGTAAGCTTTTTATTGGAGTCTTCTGTAGTTCCAAAATGAAGCTTCATCGCGTCGCCGGTGTTTGACATAAGGTGGTTCTTTACAAAGTTTTGTGATAGATTGCTGTAGGGCGTAGCGTCTCTCTACGCCGTAAATGAAAATTGGAGATGTGCGCCGGGGTCCCGTCTGACCCGCTTTGACGTCCTGTGGCAACTGCCCTGTTCTGTTGTCTTGGCCGGGATTGTCATCTGCATTTAGAACAGAATTTTTGTGGTGCTGTGAATTCGTTAGTGAGGTGATGTCCGTGTCTCGGGGGCGCTTCATTGTAATTTTCTGTTTTTGGGTACTGAAATCCGTCATCTTCTGCTGGTTCTGTGTCACTGGTTGGCACTGAGTGATTCTTTTGTGCAGTTTCAGTGGGAGTAGTTGGCTGGAAGGGGTAGATGATATCTATGGTGATCGTGGGGGTAGGTAAGAGTGGAAAGTGCGTGTCTGTAAGCTTTCCGGGGCAATTGGAGAAAGGTGGGCAAGGGGCCCCATCTGGCTGCATTCCTGGTTGTAGTATATATTTGCTTGGAGAGCTGGCCTCAGAGTATTTCCATATCTTGGGGGGCCCTAGGTCCTTCCTGGCTGCGTTCCTGGTGTTGAGAAAGTCCCGGGATGCATGATGTTGCGTGTAGTCTTGATTTGTATTGATTTCTTCCGTGGAGTGTAATGAAGTGATCGGAACGATATCAGTTTTGGGTGAGCGGTTTGTAGCCTTTTTACGAAAAAAGGAATGTCTTGACTTTTGTGATGCTGTTTTCTGGTGAGACGAAGTTGCTTTCTCACGCTGATTCCCATCGCCGAGGTGAGGGATGCGCGAGGAGTGGGACGTCTGGCTGCCACCGCGATCGATGTTGGCGGATGTAGCCTGTCTGGTGGATGTTTGGAAACGAGCTCGCTCTGACCTGCCAGCCAATCCGAGCGCTAGGCTGGCGTGGCATCTGCCTGGGGGCGGGACTAACTGGAGAGTGTTCTGTAGTCGATGTGCCTCTTGACTTTGGGATGTCTGGCGGGGCGCTCAAGGCGGGCGGGTATATTGCCTCAGGCGAGAATATATAGTTTTAACTATACAAAAAGAGCGGTGTGGATGTGTTTTCACTTCACTGATGGAATCACTGACACGCGCGCTCACTGTGGCTCTCTGTTCTGGTCCAGCTAAGGAATGCTGAGAAACACACACTACACTGCACTGATTAACTAATTGACTAAAACTATCACTGTAGTCCGTGGATAATGTTTATTGTTCGCAATATTGTATTTATTAGTTGGAAAAGTTTATTTCCGTCAACTGTTTTCAATTTTATCGGAGCACAAATGACTGTGGTCATCCCTGATACGTCTTTGTCTCAAGATCAGATTCCATTCAAGATTATCCGATTCAGAGATGAGACCAGACCAGAAAGAAGTTCTTTGCATAGAAAGAGATTAACGTGTCGGGACGAGCCCATGACTTTTTTCTTGGACTGTCTTCGTGGCGTGCGGGCTTAGTTTCTTGTTTGAGAAAATATGTTTTAGGGAGAGAAAAGAATATGCTGTCTGGAATGGGAATTCTTTTTAAGAGAATAGATGCAATTTTGTGAGAACATGACCTGTGCATGTATTTGTGAAGAGAGGCTTGGTAAATGAATTTAAAAATTTGTACATATTTTGTGCATCGGAGTGTCGTTAATTAGTTTTTGTTGGAAGGTCGGAATGTAGTCTGTTGTAGCGTTAATTGTGTTAATGATTAATTCAGGCGTGGCAGGCGGAAGGTAAGACGCGCCGGCGGTGTGGTTGCTAGTTGATTCAATGTGTCATACCGGCTGTTCTGAGTTCTATGCCAGAACAGGGCTCTGATTCTTCTTAAATGGTCTGTAAGGAGCGGCATATCTGCATCTTGGATTTGTTGTATGGTAACTGTGTAGTGGTGCCCTGTGATTAGACGCAGTGGTTTTGCGTTACTTGTAGCTGTCGCAAGTATGAGACGGCGGCGTGGAGCCAAGCTGGAGCTGTATAATGCATGAAAGCTGACCATCATGGCGTAGATGTGCAGTTGTTTCCATTTTGAGTGCTGGGTTGCGAAAAAGTGGATGTAAGTAGTCCATTCGTTGTCCTGCTCTGTTGGCGAAGGAGGTGAGATGGGGAAAAAAGGTGAGGTGATTGTTGAGTAGAACTCCAAGGTATGTGGCAGATGTTTCATAAGGAATTATTTCTTGGTGGAGGAAAAGAGGATGAAAGTGGGGAAGATATCTTGCTCTCTGTGAAAGATGGCGGATTTACTTTTCGTTGCGTTTATTTTGATGCCCCAAAGCGTTGTCCATGTTTGTAGAAGGTTGAGTTGTCTTTCCATCGCCCGGTGAGCATATCTGTAGTTTCTATTTCCGGTAAATAGCGCCGTATCATCAGCAAATGTTGCGATTGTGCATGGTGTACTTGGAAGGTCAGCTGTGTAGTGGATATATAGCGAGGCTACCAAGACATTACCCTGCGGGACACCAGCATTTATTTGACGTGGATCAGAAGTTGTATTTTCATGTTTGACTTGGTATGAGCGTTGACGGAGGTAAGAGGCTATTTCGACTGGTTGCAGGGGTAGTCCTTGCTGATTCAGCTTGACTAGGAGGCCGGGGTGCCATACCTTGTCGAAAGCCTTCTCCACGTCCAGGAATACTCCAATTGTGGTGTTTAGCGTTCAGTCCCAAAGCAATATGGTCCACTACTCTTACAAGTTGCACTTGGGTGTCATGGCCGAGACGAAAGCCAAATTGATGGTTGGGAAGGACTAGGTCTTGATCTAGATGGAGCCTAAGTCGGGAAAGCAGAACTTTCTCGAATAATTTGCTGAGATGTGACAACAGGCTGATAGGACGGTAACTGGTGGGAAGTGTTTTGTCTTTCCCAGGTTTGGGAATCAATTATTTGAGCTCGTTTCCAGGTTGGTGGGAAGCAGAAAGAAGGATAAGTACTGATACATTTCCTGGGGGCATTTTTTAGTGCTTCGGTAGTGATGCCTGAAGTTGATTTCAATAAAATTTGTGCTGGGGCGGAATTAGCAGGTGTGTTCTGCCATCCTCTCGTTTTCGAGTTGTGTCGGTGACAACGCAGCGGCTCCGTGAATGGTTTTTGGTCCGGCTTGATTTGGGCCCCCACAATTTGCACTTAGCTGGTGTTGATTTATGTCTGGGCAGTCTGATGTTTCGTGGGAGCCCACACTTTACACAGCGAGCAGCAGAGTAGCACGTGTGGCGAGTGTGACCTAAGCGCTGACAGAAAACACTGGATAATTGATTTTCCCTTGTAAGGTTCAATGATAATTGTTGTAAAGAATTGTCTAAGCTGTATATTTCCGCACTTCTGGGGGCACGTGTGAACGATAAGAAATAATGAATTCGTGCCGTGCATTTGTGACACTTGTGTCACGAGGAAACTCAGGGAGAGTAGAGCTTCTTTGATGACTTCCGGCGGTGTATCAATAGGTAATTTACGAATGACTGCTTTGAGTGGACGATCTTTGCGCGTTCTGTTGCGTGTTATTTGGCTTGTTGACAAAAAGCCAATGTCTTGTCGTAGTCTGCAGTATTGCGAAGGTGGATCTTCATTGCGTCGCCCGTGTTGATGACATGGTGTTTCTTTACAGAATTTGTTGGATTGTTGTAGGGCGTAACGCTTTTCTGCGCCGTAAATGAAGATTGGGGGGGGGGGGCCTGGAACCCCTTGGGCCCTGTTTTTGATCTTGTGGAGTCTGACCTGGGTTGTTGTCTTTGACTAGATTCTCTTCGAGACTGAGGGCTGCAAATGGATTTTCATGCTTCGCATTGAACTCTGTAAGGGTGGATATGTCCGTTTCTCGGGGGCGTTTCATTGCTATTTTCTTTGGTTTTGGATAGTGAAATCCTTCTTCGTCGGCGTGTTCAGTATCGCTGGTGGGCGTGGAGTGTATCTTCTTTGAAGGGGTAGTGGAAGTAGTAGGCTGCGAGGCGTAGGAAATATCCATTTGAACTGGTGGAGTAGGTAGTAGTGGATAGTCTTTGTCTGATTTGGCCTGGAGAGTGGAAGAGGAGGGGCAAGAGGCCCCATCTAGTTTCGTTTCTGGTGGTAGAAAGCTGACTTACTTGGTGATTGAGCTCCGTCTGGTAGTCCATTGTCTTGATGTGGGGGGTCACTGGACCCCCATTGGCGACGTCCCTGAAGTAGAGAAAGTTACTGTTGCCATGGTGATGCTTGTGGGGTCTTGAATAGTGATGTTTTCTTCCATGGAATTTACAGAGGAAATTATTGGAGTGATAGCTATCTTGGGAGAGTGCTTTATTGTCTTTTTACGAATAAATGCATGGCTGGGGCATTTGTATGTTGATTTCCGATATGAAGTTGCTTTCTTTCTCTCGTTTATTCCCATACCCGAAGTGAGGGATGCGCGGGCAGTGAGAAGCCCGGCTGCCTCCGCGATCGATGTTGCTGGCTGTGAAGCCTGTCTGGCTGCTGACTGGAGAGGAGCTCGCTCGAAGCGGCCAGCCAATCCGAGCGCTGGGCTGGCGTGACGTCGGCCGGTGGGCGGTACGAGCAGGCGAGTCCTGTTGTTGCTATGCGTCTTGACTATGGGATGTCCAGCGGGGCACTGAGGGCGGGCGAAAATATCGCCTCAGGCGACAATATATACCGTTTTAACTATACAAAAAGGGCGGTGTGTATGTGTGCGTTTCCACTTCACTTTCGAAAGCCACTGACACACGCTCTCACTATGGCGTCCCTGTTGTGGTCCAGCGAAGGGATGCTGATAAACACACACACACTACACTGCGCTAAGTTAATAGTTTTATGTGAATAAGTCACTAAAGTTCGCGCACAATGTTTATTGTGCGCACGTGCTTAAAGATGGAGTGGGAAAACTGATTTTCCTTTGATTTCACTTGGATTAATCGGGGCAGAAACTCGATGATCTTCATATATGATTTCCTCTCAGGGGGGGGCAGAGATCACAGTCAGTCAGGGTATGTGGCTGGTAAATGGTGAAGTATCGAGCACCTGTGCCCATGCCTTCCATTGGTTTTGATTAATTGGGCGGAATGAGTTTACGTATTGGAGTTGTCCGGGTGCAACTGTCGCTTTCCTGTAATTAATCGGTTTTTTTTTTCATCATCTTTTTCTTCTTCACCACTCAGCGGTAGTACGAGAAGTGTGCATCAGGTGAATGGAAAGTGATCATTTTGTTACTGCGGGCAAGGCATCTTGTGTCTTCTTGGAGGGCGTGATGATGCTGTGCGGGCACAGGAGCGGCAGAGGTCTGAGATGGCATCTTCGATATATGGGATATTGAGGTCTTCATGTAGCTGCTGAATACGTGTGTCACGAGTGTCCCGTGATCATTCGTGCTGCTCGATTTTGTATGCGTTGCAGTAGAATGTGGTAGGAGGAGGCTGCATGTTGCCATGCCGGAGATGCGTATGTTAGAATGGATCCAACTATCATATATATGTGCAGTCGTGTTTCGATGCGAAGAGCGGGACTGCTGAACAGGGCGAAAAGTTGAATGAGTCTGATGAGGGCTCTATTTGCTGTGTTTTGGAGGTGGGTCTTGAAGGTGTTTCCTGTCCAGATCCATTCCTAGATATCTTCCTGTATGTTTATATGGCAGGAGCGTGTCAAAGAATTCCAGCTGAGGGGGTGGGGGGTGCTTCTTGGTGAAATGTACGACTTGTGCTTTTTCTGAGTTCATTTTGATTCTCCAGTTTGTCGTCCATTCTTCAAGTTGCTGCAAGTGCTGTTGGGCACAGCGGTGGGCGAACTGGAGGTTTCGGTGGGAAGCGAAAATGGCAGTGTCGTCTGCAAATGTGGCTAGTGTTGTATGGGGGTGTGGGAATATCTGAGGTGTACAAGTTGAAAAGTAAAGGTACCAATACGGAGCCCTGCGGGACACCAGCGGAAATTTTGATGTTGGAAATCCAGTTGAATCAGTTTGTAAATGAGGTCGTTATGCCAGACCCGGTCGAACGCCTTGGCCGTGTCCAGGAACACTCCCAATGTATCTTTTCTGTTGTAAGTTAGCATAATTTCTTCTATTACTCTTGTGAGCTGAGTGGTAGTGTCCATTCCGGTTCGGAATCCGAACTGGTGGTGGTGGGGATGATGAAGTTGGTTTGGATGTGGCGAGAAAATCGAATGTGGATTATGCGCTGTTTGCTGATGACTGGTAGCAGGCTGATTGGGCGGTAGTCGGCTGCATACAGTCGATCCTTTTCTGGTTTTGGTAGTACTATTACTTTTGCTGTCTTCCATTTTGGTGGGAAATAGTTGTGGATCATGATGGCGTTGAAAAGCCTGGCGAGAATAACTAGCAGTTTTCTGGGGGCGTGCTTTAGTGGTGTAGGCGGTATTCCATCCGGTCCTGCGGCGCTTCGGCCACGGAGACGTTTGGTGACTTGCATTTCTCTTGGAGTTGTCAGTGTGACAGGGTCAAAGGGATCGTTGATGTTGGAATTGTGTATATGTCTGTGTACTGTGCGAATGTGTTCTTCATTGTATGGTTCGGGATTGACAGAAAATTGTTCTTGAAGATGGGAGGCGAAGACGGCAGCTTTTTCTGGTGGAGAGAAAACTAGTCCTTGTGGGCTATGGATAGGTCGTGTTGGTTTGGATGAGGTCATGGCTTTTGCTACTTTCCGGAATTCGTCGGTAGGGGTTTCCAGTGATTGAAGTCGATCGTTCCATTGTTGTTCCTTCACTCTTCTCAATCGGAGCTTAATTTTGCGTTTGAGTGAGTTCGTGTTTTATATTGTGGTATCCTCCTACAAGCCACCAAATACACCAGTTCAAACAGATGACTTCCGTCATCTCAGCCGCGTAATGTGAGTGAGTAGAGCAATGCGAAGTCAAGGTAGTTTGATGCGAAGTGAATAAGGCAAAAACATGGATGAAGATACATGTAGGCGCAGAATTCCCATACTTGTAGGTATTTGGCATATATTAAATAATAACAGATGAAGATAGCTATTCGAAGGATGATTACAATTCTGCAGGTTATTCTGGAAGTTTTTGCAAGATAAGTGCGTCTCATGAACTATGAATCACTAAATAATGTTATACCAGGATCTATGAATAACCATCTAAGTCGTGAGCCTTGACAGCGTTCCGCATTTGAAGTTCTAAGAAACTTCAAATAATTATATGAGTTCTTAATCTTAGTATTCTTAAATAAATTATTCATATGTTACCCTCTCATCTATTAATATCTACATGGAAGCTCATTGGGGAAATCCAACCAACAATATTTTCACATTGCGAAGTTAAAATTATTCAATGATCATGAAGATATATCACTCAAAACATAGTACAAAATTGACAACATAATCTAAAATCAAATCTTTAACTATTAAAATACTTACATTCAAATACTTCGGCACGGTCGTTCATTTTGAACTTGCCACAGTGATCAATTCTACATACTTGTCCCAAGTCCCAAGTGAAAAAGGAATTTTGCAATATCCCGCTCTTTTATCTTTTCAACATAGCAGCAGCGCGCAACCGAACGGAGGGTCAAGTGACCATCTGGTCCTCCGCTGCTCCGTTCACTTCAATGCTCCGTCGAAGGAGGAATTCGGATAACCATCGACGGTGCATCCGATGGAGCAAGGGTACGTAACGGAGCATTAAGTGCCAATTCGGAAAGGGGATGACTAAGACGACAGTGGCGCCACGTAGCGGACGACGCATTAAGTTTGGAGATATTATACGGAGTGCTACATGGATTTGTGGAGCGTGGAAAAATTGGCCACTCTTCAACATGTACAAGTACAGGAGGGAATTGTGGAAGGACAAGTGTTGAAATGCAGAGCAAAAGGGTGTTTCAGAATTATTGAAGGTTAAGGCCAGGATACATTTTCGCGCTTAAACCATGATTAAGGCGCCCTCCCATAGACGGTTGAAGTGCTGGAAGTAGGGGGTAAAATGTGTATTATGGCAACCAGGAAAGATAGATCAAAATTGGTATTGTGAGACTCGGTGTTTAAAGAGACTGGGGCATCCAGTTTGTTGATAGTACACAAGTGACGATGGTTATTAATACGAATGTTAAGAGCACAATCTGTTTCCACACATAAAAGACATCACAGAACTTGCAGGTTAGGATGTATATAACATTAGGGGTGTAGTATGTACCCTTAGCATCGAGGGTGTACCGGCCACTAGCACTATTAATAGTGACTGTGGAAGAAGTGATGAAAATGGAGCCGACCTTACATTTGGGTCGCATGCATATATGGGCGCCTCTTTGGGGTGGAGGCGAGGAAGGATTAATATGGATCAAGATGTTCCTAAGACTAGGGGGATGCTGAGAAACTAATCTCCGTTTGATGGGGAGTACTTATCTTGTGTCTGGGTCAGATTGGAGAATGTGGAAATGAGAGTTAGGATTTGTTTGACCTTGGATAGTTTAGGATGGAACTGGGTGATTAGAGCTGGTGGGTTGGGATTAGTGTTGGAGGATTGAGTGGGTTGAATGTGTGAGGATGCACGACGAAACTGTTTGGTTACACGGTTAGATGGGTAGCCTCGGTTGACTAGAGCCTCCTGGAGGCTTTGGTTGTACGTTTCAGTCACAGAGGTGGTGAAATTCAGGCGTTGTCCTCTGAGTGCAAAGGAGAAAAGAATCGCTTTCTTGGTATGGTAAGGGTAGGAAATTGAGTAGTGTAAATACTGCATGTGGTGGGTAGGTTTTATGTGAACCGAACTAGTGAGGGTGTTGTTTTTTAATGTGATGCCCAGGTCAAGAAATGTGACTGTTTTATAAGAGATGGACCAAGTGAACTGGACAACACGGAATTGGGTTAGCTATTCTAGGAATGTGTTGAGACTGGTTTCACCATGAGTCCATAGCATCAGGATATCGTCCAAAAACCTTATCCAAAGTAGTGCGGTCAAGGGCTGTTTGCAGGAAATCATGTTCGAGCCTGCCCATAAACAGACCATAGGAAGGTGCCATTCTCGTACCCAGGGCTTTGTTACACATGAAATATTTTATGTTAACGTTAGGCCTATCCATAGAAACTTGTATGATTTCATTCATAATTTCAGGTGAAACAGCATTTTTAATGCCTTGAAGAAGATCTGAGGATTTGGAATGTCCTAAAAATATTTATTTTCTTCTGATATTTTTTTTTAAAATTTGAAAATTTTCTAATTTCAAGGTTTGATGAAATTTACGGCTTATTTCAGGTTTTTCAAAGTATACCAAATTCACGGCTTATTCACGGTTGTCATAAAGTCGGAAAAGACCACCTTCTTCCATAATATTACGTACGAAGTTCACCGTCAATAAGATAATAGAATGAGTACAGACCCCTATCAAGTAACGACAAAAATTAAGATCTATTCCCTTCTCATCATTTTGACTTTCAATCTGGATTTGACATGGTACGAATAGCAGAACAAATTATATTTTTCTTCAACAATAAAGGTACATAGAGAAATCATTTAACAGGGTTTGTCACTAGGACTGTTCTCTAAATTGATTCAAATAAATTTCCCACATGCATACACACGAATCATGCTTTCATATTTAACAAATTGTACGTTCAAAATTTCTCAGACTGATCAAGGATCAATTTCAACAAGCGTTCCTCGAAGTTCCATTGTTATTCAACCTTTAGACTCCCGACCTCCGCACATACCTCACACAATAAATTTAACATATTTGCTGCTGATACAATTCTGTTTGTCCCATCAGGAATATACCTTTTGCGCACATCGTAGTCAAAGACCACTAAAACCAAACCGAAAACAGTACAGGTTGACAATCAAAAATCCGGCTATCAACATTCCGGTTCCATCAGTTTTTTGACATGAATGTCTGAGCGTATTTAAAAATTTACCGCGTTGGCGCGTCTTTGTTTTCTGGAGGCGTTGTTTATGTTTTGGTGGCGAGACCTGTACTCCAGAATCAGATGTTTGGTCACGCTTACTGCCGTCTGCTCATAGTAGGGCTTACCTGGTACGTATGTTCGTTTTCTCACCGATGGACAGCAAAGAATTAGTTTGATTATTTTAATGTTTTGTGGCTTTTCTTTTGGCTATTGGCATTAAAAATATTTTAAAATGAATGTTAATTAAATTTAAAAATTATTTAATGAAAAAAACTAATAAAAAATAGAAATTAAAAACTGATCTTTATAAATTGCCGAAGCACCAAACTAGCTTTTCTTTAGTATTTAATTTTCTTTCTTTAAAGCACTGTACAGGCAGTCCAGTCCTTCTCTGTTAAATATATACACATCAAAAGTCCGAAATTTTCGAAAATCCGGCAGTTCTCAGGTCCCGAAGTTGCCGGATCTTTTATTGTCAATCTGTACAACTAAATGGTGAATAAAAAATTCAAGTTTTTAAGGGACAAGTGATTCATATTACAAGCTCCTTTAGCTCTATTCACCATGTCTGAAACTCCTTTCACTTAACACAGCATCAAATATTTAGCTTGCGGAACTTCAGGAAAAAAGTGTTTTCATCACATATCGAACATGTTGTGAAAAGTGCAACAACTCGAATTGAATACGTATATCGCATTCTTCTTAACAGTGACGCACAGAAACAAAGCTTCGTACATAAGGAAAACAATAATGTATACATTACCTGCTTAAAAACACGCTGCCAAAGCATATTCAAACATTTTACGATTTCAAAATGAAGTAGCTAGAACAATATCGCGACGTTTAACGGACACCAGGATAATACAAATTCATGAGTACTTATTCATCATATTTAACCTAAATCAGTCAATCTATTTGGCACTTTCCTGGTGTCGAATTTTCCGTTCTCCTTACGAACAAGTTCAAACAACTGGTATCATTCCTCCTCGACTACGCTACCTAGTACTGGCATCAACGTAAAACTAGTATCAAAGTAACTTCACAAAAGAGCGTATACAGTTGCGTTATGGTATATCAACTCAGCCAAACTACAAATCAGATAGATGGCAAGGGCTATGCTCGATACTTCAAAAATGCAAAATGAAAAATATTCCCTCCCTCCCAAAGACGTCAACAAGCCATGTAATAAACATAGGCCCCGGTTCAAAGGTTCTACTGAAAATCATACCTCAAGAAGATCAGATATGATTATCATGGAGTTAAAATACAAATGTTTAATCCTGTATGTTTTAAAATTTAAGAAAAAGAGAGTCTTCGATCCAGCCTAACATGCAGTCATTTGACACTACGAAAATATAAAAATTACCGTAACAGCTTACACAATTGTTTGAATGTAACATATCTAAGAAAAAAAATGTTTGCTATCCAATAAAAATAATATTTACATCGAACATTTTGTTAAAACACAGGAAAAAATTTCAATTATAATTGATCAGTAAAACATTAACAAAGAATTGAAACAGAGCCAACATAATTTTAGTTAATAGACTTTCTTTCAGTTAATCTGGTAAACTGAGAGCTAAACAAACAAAATCAGCATAAATCTATTTACGTGAATCACTCATGCATAATTGTATAGTAGCACAAACAAATCTGACTAGAAATATTTCTTGATTAACAGAAATGAAATAACACTTCTCAAACGTCCGCTAAAAAATGGAATAAAGCTCCCATACCATTTTTCTTTTTAACTTCGACATTCCTCTCCATCTCTATTTAGCATCCGCAGACAAAAATCCCCGTTTCCGGGGTTTCTTTCAATACCCTATTGAATGGTGCTAAGGATTTTGAGAAATCAAATTCACAAAATCGTAGTACACGTTCGAGTCTACTCAGTCCTGCTAATTCACTTACTTCAAGGTGCCTTTCCATAAGCGTCAAAACGTTGTAGTATCAGAATGTTTCCCCTCAGGATGTGGTCTTGATTTTGTCCTGGTGAATTTCTTTGCCATCCGTAACGTTTTCCTAAATCCTTTTGTATTAAATAATATTCTAGTTTCCTGAAACAATAGAAAACATTGTAAAAATTAAAGTCAACAACATTAAAATACGCTCAACATTTTCTTCCTTTTAGTGTGTGAACTTTCTCTTTATTTAACTTACGAGGTGATCTGAGACAAAAGTGGATATGTGTTTTAAAATTGTATTGTGACTACACTGTTGGTCGTAAAGGCTTGGTGTCAGTGTAATATGCTGCACGAAGACGGTAAGTAATTTCCACCTAATTACTACTTCATAGTTGATATAAGAAAAGAAAAATGCTGTTGATTAATCTATTTTCATGTGCACGATGTAAGTGCAGGTTTTATGGTATTTCTTCCTTTCTGTGTATATTTTGGTATAAAATATCTAATTTTGGTATCTAAGTGTAAGTTGGCTTAACTTGTGACATTACGAAAATTTATTTTTCAGTATATCATTTAGCTACTGTCTCAAGTCACCTCAGCCCACTAAGTAACTTGAAACACACACTGTTTCTATTGCTTTAGGAATATTTAAAAGTATCTGATTCGCCAGTATGAAACTACAAACTACATATGCAAGCTGAAGTTCCCCATGCATCAGTTTCGAATACTATGAAATAGGTTTGTAACTGTGTCAACCGAAAAATTTAGTGTCTCAAGTAACCCCGTTTGGCGGTATTAATGTTTATGAAAACTTTAAACATGATAATACAGGGTGTACATAAAATCCTGTAAAGCTTTTAAAATTTATTTTGGACGACCTATGAAAATTATCACTATTGTGAGTATTAAATATTGTAATATATCCAGCTTTTTCTTTTCACAGCATCACTCTCTAGGAGCCATATGCAACCTGACAAATGTCCACAGGATAATCCGCCACTTCCCCCCCCCCCCACACACACACAGCCCAATATGTCATCTATGAATGTGGCTGCCGTATGTTCAATTATTTCCCTCAGTTCCATAACATCACTTGGAAAAGGAGAGACATACATCAGGTTCTTTACACATTCCCATAAATAATATCGCAGGAGTGATGTCGGGGGATCTAGAAGGCCATTTCAATGCACATAGCTCGTTCCCTGCAGAACGACCGATCCAATGGTTCGGCAGCTGAGTGTTTAGATATACTCTTAACATCGCGGTGAAAATGTGAGGTGTCCGCCTAACTGAAGCACAAAGCTATCATAATCGATGTTCAACAAAGTCACCAACCAATTCTGCACTATTTTAACGGAAGAATGTCCAGTTACAGTGGCTTCTTTTTAAAAGAAAAAGTTCCGTTTATTTTTTGCGAAACAAAGAACAAAAGAACTTTTACCCGTACTTGAAAATCACGTACCTATTCCACAATATCACGCGGGTTTTCTGTGTCCTAATTTCACATTACAATTAAGCTTGTTCGCCCCCTAGTCGTATAAAATGTTTCATCAACGGAAATCAACAAATTTCTTTGTGTTCGGGATATAAATTTTGCACTAACCGTATTCGGTATGGTTTCATACACAATCCCTTATTTTACGAAAAACACTTCATATAGTCATTGTTGGCATACCCAGCTCAAGTGAAGCTCTACTTATAGATTTCCTCGTGCTCCTTGTAAACGCTTCCCTCGGGGCGCTCAATGTCACCGTCACTCCCGTCTGGCCGACCACTTTATTCTTTCGCACGCGAGCACCCGATTTTAGCGTATTTCCTATATCAATCGTAGATTGCCATCTGTTTCGTGCTGATTTCCGAATTTACTTCTAAATTTCCGCCGCTGAGCATCTGTTACACTCTTTCTTTTATCAAAATGTAGCAGACAAAACGACTTTGCTGTAGAAAGAGCGATATTGAATTTATCACCACCTAGCGGCAAGAAATGGAACTACACGGAACACTTGCAATACAAAAACAAGTTGGAACTGCGATTCTCTTAATAATCGCGAAGGCTCCGGTCCTTCGATAGCACGCAACCATTATTTTTTATAAAATAGGCTGGCAACACTGATAACTGCAGGGCTTAGGTTTGCGAAAACTCACAGTACTTTTCTATTGTGTCAAAGTTTATGTCAAGTTTGATTGAATGGAAGCAATTTAAATAATTATTTTTAAAAATGGGTTGTTAACGCTGAACCACCGCACCAATCACGACTATCCTGGTGACTCTGAATTATTTTCGTACACCTCATGCATGCTTCTACTACATCTTATGGTTCATGATATATATTTCTGGCATGGGCTGGATACACTGACAACGGAGTTTCTAAGGAACTGGAACCTCCGCAGTATGTTCCTATTGTGTCAAAACATTGTTTATGCCAAGTCTGGTGCTGGTATGACGAAAACAATGAAAATTTATCACAGCCATATTCAATCCACTACTGGAAGGAAGAGGGAGGTCTACTACTCCCACGCTGACCAGATGGGTTGGGAGAGGAGAACCAAAGCTCTCACTGTGATCGCCATTATCTTTTATTCCCAGCACCTCCCCAATTGCATCACGATGCTGGGTGTGCATCGTTCCAGACTCTTGGAAAAAAATCGTTGGCAGCGCCGGGAATCGAACCCGGGACCCCTCAATCCTGTCAGAGAGACACGCTAACGACTAGGCAAACGGGGGTATATATATATATATATATATATATATATATATATATATTAAAGATGGCTGTCAATACTGGTAAGTGGGTTACTTGGCAACGTAGGCCCTCTCAGTGTTTTTGTATTGTGTCGAATAATGTTTATGCCAAGTTTGACGCAGCTAGATCTAACTGATTGGAAGCAATTTTAATTTTTTTTTTTAGAAAATGAGCTGGCAACACTGAATCATGCACCACTTCCAGGGGCTCTGAGCTAGTCTACCCAAGGCCTTTCCAACGGCACCTCAACGATCTCTCTACACCTTGTAGTTCCAGGGATTTAATTTCTGGACACTGACACCATGAGCGACAACTATCAAGGGACCTAAAGTTACGACTTCACTCTTTCAACTAGTGTACTGCGTCAATAGTAATGTTAATAGTTATTTTACAGTAAATTTTTGAAAGTGTTACAGGAATTTATCTATACGCTGTATTTTAAGCTCCTTATTACGAAACTACTGCTACCATAAGGCTAATAACAACTGATATTGTATGGCTATCAACTCTTAAACGAATGTTCGTTCAACTTAAAGGAATGAAACATTGATATGATTACATGCCACGAAAGCAATCACATATAGCATCCATAACATACATTATAAAGGGATAAATAGCTCTAGTAATTATTTTCCTCGCTTAGTATGTAAAGTAGCAGGAATTGATTTAGGAATCTCTATACACTTCCGTACGTAGACCTTTTCGTGTTTAATGTATGAAAAATTACGGCGAGAGTTACAATATTGATCGCAGAAACAAAGAATAACAGCGGGCACTATCGAAAATTTGACAACACAGCGCCCTAGTACTTACAAATAACCATGAAATACAATAATAACCCGTGATCGCGAAGTCTTGTCCGTTGATGAGTGATACCTTTTCAAAGATTATGACGTCATTAGTGGATAAGATCTCGAGATCGCTGTCAATTGTATTTCATAGTAATTTGCCAGTATTAGTGCACTATGTCCTAATTTTTTTATAATGCTCTTAGATTTTGAAAAATGTTAAAAAGTGGGGGCGGGCGCGAGGAGTGCTCTTAAGGTAACATCGACCATCTCCTCCCACTTACGAAATAAGCATCACCATGGCTACACACTGATCATTAATTATTTATTTGTCCTTCCACAGCAGAGCAAACGAACATTGTCAAGTTCAAATAAGTTCATCACCTTACAATTTTTTGAGCACATAGCAGGTGTCAAACTACGGAATTTTGCATGCTCAATAGTTTTAGGGCCGGTTTCTCCAACGTCGATTAAATGTAGCGTAACCATCCGATAACTAACCGTGCGTTAAATTTTTAACCGTCCGTTAAAATTTTTCCATTTCACCAACGCTAACATTACAAATTTAACAACTCGTTTACAATCGGACCGTTAAGTGAAGAAACCACTTGATTTCTAAATTTCTCATAAGCTAAACGAATTCTGATTGGTAGACTGAAAAGTTGTGTACACCTGACAAATGAACCTCGCAATCCGCAAGCAATAGGTCGCTGGAACTTGTTCGTGTGTGTTTGTTTTTTTTATACGTGTGTGTGTGTGTGTGTATGTATTCAAATGATCTCCAAATAAATGCCAATAAAATAATATTACAATCCGTAAACAAGGCAAGAATCTTATCCTCTCCCGACTTACGGAAGCAAGTTTCAGTATATATATCTTTTCGACACACTAGAGCAATAGAAACAGATGAGTTGAAAAATGTTTCTTATGTATGAATATGTTAATACAGATTGTTTCTACTTTCATTTACATAGCTACTTGCTTCACTGGTTTATCAGTGCTCAAAAGGCCTTCATTCTTATAAATACAGACAGGATTAACCAGTTTGCATCTATTTCATGGAAGTAACACTTTATGTTAGCTACTTCTGTTGTGTGGCGTTAAATGTAGTTCCAATGTTGTTATTTTCATAATTTCAGATGCATGCCAGTATAATGAAATAAAGTCAAGCAACGGGGTGGCTCATGGATCAAGTTCAGTTTAGGTCACCCAGCTACTGAGCGATACGTACGCTTTATACCACTCATTCCCTTGCAAATAATTTACTTAGACACTTCTAAGTAGCGGTAGACAGCAACTCAAATTAAATTTCGAGAAGCTATACTTAATAATAATTTACATAAATACGTAATCGATTTACTTTACAAACAGGTATGGTACCACATGGGGAATATCAGTGGCGTCTTTTCGTGTGATAAATATCACGTATTTGCTACATAATTAATGGAAAGATATCGAGGGGCGCTAGAAAGCGTAGATAGGTTAGGTAAAGCCAGGGTAATTATTTTATCATTATACTTGAAGCACATCACATTTAACAGGCCATCCTTGTGTTCAGCTCCAACGCGGAAGTAGCTAATTAATTGCACGTACTTGTTGCAATTTCAGTCTCATACTTTCATGGCCTAAACCTTTCTCATGTGAATTTTACATTTTTTGGCTTACCTAAATTGAACTTAACCCGGGGCTGGGACACATTATTGAAGGGTGTATGCGTGTTCTTGCACTCACATCATCCTTGCTCCATATTGTTCAATGCACGGATCCGAAATAATGTCAATATCAATTGCAAGTACATTCAGCGACGCATAACAGAAGTAGCTAAAAGTAAGAATACTTAATATGAACAGGAATGACTTACTGGCAATAGTTAAAGGAGATATACTCGACGGAAAAGTATTCTTTGTACGTAGTATGAAGAAGTCTTATCGTTATGCTAACTTTTCCTGTTTTCATGTTAACATTTATAATACATGATCGGTAATGTTCACAATACTTTATTTTTCACTCCACATCATTTCCCCTCCCAAAATATCTTAAATCGACGTTTCTGGCATGTACTACCACTCTCCGAAACAGTTTTGTACACTATATACAGACACGTATTGGAGAAAAGTATTCTCCTGAAATTATTTAAAAGGAATTATGTTAATCGTTAAGACGATGTGTACAAAGGAGTAGTAATGCGACTTCGTGCGGTTCTTTTTTTTACAAGATTGCCTTTCTTTTGTACGATATATATTAAAAACGATGATCAAGTGCGTAATTTATACCTTAGGCCTAAATACGTAGCGCACACGTCTACTTTTCCTGTAAAACCATTCTTTAGAGCGCGTCTTCTTAAGCATACCCATATAGGCCCCTAACATACTCGAACATCATATTTACATTGCCCGCAAAGCAGGCAACATTGTTTTTAGATGTTTTTGATCTGTAATACTATTGAAATGCATTGTGCCAAGTTGTATATTTCATCTAGCAATTCCGTGTTTATGCTTTCCATTTCTTGTTTCCTGTTTTCAAACTTTCGAGATACACAATCACTATCGGACCGTTAAATATTTAATCGACGAAAATCTGATGATTAAAGTTAACGACAGATTTAACAAACCGTTAGCGTTAACCGATGTTGATGAAACGGTCATTTCTCCTAATCAGACGTTAAATGTGCTTAACGGGTTGTTAAATCTTTAACCAGCGTTGGTGAAACCGGCCGTTACTGTTGCTTCTAGTGCTTTCAATGGATGCTTCGTTGATTTTAGTACTATTCTTGTCGTTTACATTATGGGTCGGCGCCGACTTGTCTTCTTCTTCTACTACTACTAACAACAATAATAATACAGTTAAACTTCTGATAACGGACACCTCCGAATAGCGGCCGCTTCTATATAACGGATAAATTTAAATTCCCCGGCAGAATAACATTGATTCTTATGGAACTTTCAATAGCGGACTCTCTTAACAACAGAAGAAGACACCTTGATAGTGCTTTCTTTTGAACAAAAAAACTCTCTATAACGGACAAGATCAACAAGTGAGCCTGAGATCCCTAAAGGCCAAAAATAATTCATATCCAATTCATATCCAAACTCCAGCACACACACACAGTAACAGCGGCAAAACGATTAACAAAACTCAAGTGAAAACAAGATCTTTAAATTTATTTGTGACCTTAGGCATCTCAGGCGGAAGAATACCACTGGATTTAAAACCTTATTTTCTGTGGAAACAATTGGAACTGGAATCCCACCCGAAATTTTATCTTGGATAAACATCCATAGAAGAATACCCCACCCTTGGAAAAAAGCACTGGATATTTTCTTCCTACACCAGGATACTGCTGTTGGATCCCAAAAAAGGAACGGGACAACAAACCCATAAGGACAAACAAAGTATGTTTCAGTAAATTATTTTAGATTTCAATCATTCTTTTTTAAACAAAAAGCAGAGTATATATATATATATATATATATATACACTAAGCTGATGAACAAATGCCTATAACTCGTTCTGGGAAAAGGACGGGACAAGATAATTCAGATAATTTAGACAAATCGGACAAAGAAAACAAAATGGATACCAAACCGTCTTTTAATTTGCCACACTTAACCAAATATTCGGGAACAATAAATGAAGATCCCAACCGCTTCTTCACACTATTTGAACATCTAGCCACTTTGCAAGGCTGGACAAACGAGAAAAAAATTAGAGATTCTTCTAATGTATCTCCAAGACGTAGCGTTAGATCTTATTTTCCAATTGCATTAAACTAATCAAATGGCAGAAATTACATGACAAATTCAAGGACAAACTTACTAGTCTAAGTCGTCCTAGACTTCCTCAATATAAGGCTATTGCACCTATATCCAGAAGAATTCATAGACGCACTCTTTCTCCGAAAATTAAGAGTCGTTTGGCACAATCTTCCAAAATGTACAGAAAAGGCCAAAGTCCATTATTTATCATTGGCACTACAAAGAAATTTTCTTTAAAAGATTGCCCTAGAAACATATGGTAGAGTACAGGAACTTCAAACCAAATTGGAAGCCCTAGAAAAATCTCAGGACTTAATTAGGAAAAGAGATTATGTAGAAAAAGTACAAGCTTTCCAAAATTTGGAAGAGTTAAAAACTCAAAAAATCCATAATCCATATAGGACTCAAATCTTTTCCCAAAATCCAAGTTTTAATATTCAAAATTCAAATCCTCAAAATTTGCCATACCAAATTATAAGCCAACAAAGTTCTAAACAACCATCAAATTATCCTATGTATTTACAAAATCACAATCAACAATGTTCCAGTACGCAAACATTATCTCCTTGGACAACTCAAGAACCCATTATTTTTTTTCCAAAAGGAGAACCAGAGCATCCGGGATATGAACCTGTTAAAAAAAACCTTCAGCAAAACCCAACGTACCAAATGAAAATACATCAGTCCAATCAGACCATACCACTACCTCCAATTCTCTCATTCTACAGTCCACAACCTACGCCACTAGACAAAGTTCCTATTAAACATGTAATTGATACCTCAGCTTACCAAATTGAACAAGTAAAACCTAATCAGACACAATCTAGTCAAAATGTTCTTCCTCAGTCCGACTTGGAAAGCACTACAGCACTACAAGTTAGCAGAATTATCTCTAACGATAGGAAAAAATGTTTCTTATAAACCGACAAACAAAAAGGGTAATTCTTACAATAATAAAGGTAAAAAGAATGGCCAGCAATCATATACGAAAAACGAATATAAACCAAAATAAGAAAATAACCAAAATAATGCACGTGGTACGATTACCGTTTGCTCAGTATGTTATAAACCTGGTCTTAATTCACATATTTGTTGTACAACAAAGACAAAGCACAAAATAATCAGGGAAACGAGTAACGTCGCCCGTCCCATCAACAGGCGAATAATGCTAATGCAGCTTCACATGCAAATTTGTCCAACCCTATGGATATTACTTGTGACACAGTAAACTCAAAAACAGTTTATACAAGTTTTGACACGGATAATAACCATTCATTAATACACGTACAAATAGGAGATGGAACAATTCCTACAATTTTGGATACGGGCTCCTCAATTCCCATTTGGCCAAAGCAAGAACTATTGAAAAACAGCGTATTGATTCCATATGAAACGCAAATAAAAGGCATAGCCAATAAGCTGATAAAATTAAAACATGTAGCATTGGTAAAATTCGAAAATGGCACAACATACTATTCACATTACTTTAGAGTGATGGAAAATAGTCATTTACGTACTATATTTGGCCAAGATTTATTAAAACTGTTAGCTCAATACTTAGGAAAAATATCATATCATTTTACACGAAACCAAGAAAAGCCATTCTTGAAGAGGAAAGCAAAATGAAGCAAGACATTGACCCGTCAGTAATTGTGTCACTGAAACAACGTAACTTGGCAAATGTCTATGCAGCATCGAATATTACGATGCCAGCAAAATCTTACATCTATCTTCTGGTAAAGCTAAGTAAGAATGTGAAAAGTCAGCATTTCTTTGTTACGCTATTACAATATTTAAAAGACAGATATAATCTACAAGCGTTAACAATAAAAATGCCAATTGACAACCCCAATTTTGGTCATAAATCCAACAAGAAATAAAATTACATTGCAAAAAAACTCTCCAATAGCATATACTGAAGATACCACAGAAGAAATTTCTCTTAATATCGAAAAATAGAAAACAGAGCCAGATAATATATACCAAGATCGCTCTAAACAGGAAATTGAAACAAGATTGGCATACAGCGAAAAACTTTTTTTTGTTTTTCTATGTTCGACATAAATCCTGAACTTTTAGTGGAGACTAGAAATCGAATAGCTAGATTATTGTACGCATTCCGAGACGTGTTTGCCTATGATCTTTCAGACGTCGGTCACTTCAGAGGATATGTCCACAAGATATGCGTGGACAAGGCAATGGCTTTCCACGCCAGATCACCACCGATAACAATTGGGATACGAAAACAGATCGACCTACAACTCAGCCAACTAGAAAGAGCAGGTATTATAAGAGACATCTAGTTCATTTTCTTCCTCTTTGCTGGTAGTTAGAAACCGCAAACACAAAATTTCAGGCGTTTTAAATTTAATTAATCTTAACAAATATACAAGATATCTAGCCATACCATTTCCCTCAGCAGAGGAAGTGTTATCCAGTCTGAAAGGAAAGAAACTGATATTCACCGTCGACATCAGTCAAAGTTACTATCAAATTTTATTGGATAAGAAGAGCCAAAAATATACTACATTCAAAGAAGAGCTACAAGTTACAAAGATGCGTTATGAGTCATTCCACGAGCGCATCTGCATTAACAATAGTAAGAAAGAAACTACTACAAGGACAACCGAATAGAATAACAAGCTTTGCAGACGATATAGTAATAGGATCATTAAGCAAAGAACAACAATTGCAGGACTTACAGCTTTTGCTCCATCGACTACGCTAACACGATTTCCCCGCCGACCTACGAAAATTACATCTCTTCTATTATTTTCTTGAAATATTAGGTTTTAAAGTGTCCGCCCACAAGATATCAATCTCTCCAAAAATGGCAAAAAGATACAGAATTTTCAAAGACCACGAACAGAGACAACTTAGAGGTTTTATCGGCCTGTGTTCGTTTATGTGCGCGCACTTAGATAACTTTATGGATCAAATTGAACCTTTTCAGCAATTATTGTCGAAAGATTCCAAGTTTAAATGGGATCAATCATTGGATTCACTCATCGAGCAAGTAAAATTGGACATAATAAATGCGCCCTCACTTTCTCATTTAGACTCAAAAGCACAAATTAGAGTCTATACAGACGCCAGTACATATAAGCTCGGGGGATCTCCTGACGAGTTATTATCTTGAAACAAACTAGGAGAAAACAGTATCATACTGTTCAAGAAGTCTAACAAAGACGGAGACCAGGTACAGCACTTGGGCTAAGGAGCTTGCTGGAATTAATTTACTGCCTCAGAAAATTTAAATTTCACATACTTAATCATAGATTCACCCTGTTCACAGATAATAAAAGTTTATCCACTTTACAGACACAAAATGACAAGATTGGAAAGTATACTCGTTACAGGATCTTCCTGTCAGACTTCAACTTTGACGTAAAACACAAAAAGGAACAGAGATGCCCGCTGATATTTTGTCAAAGTTGAAGACGGAAGATATCAAAAAAGAAGAAAATAAGGAAGAACCTGCCGCCAACAGAGAGAAAGTAACAGATAACGTAAAAACATCAGGATAAACTCGCCATTCGTTCTATTACTTTAGAAGATAATGTACTGGAGACATTTTTTTCTGAAGAAAAACTAAAACAGGGACAGAAAAAAGACAACATATATAAACATTATAGCAGCTTTAAAAGGACAGCAGCTAGAAGATACAACAACGATACGTGCGCTAAAGTATCATTGTTTGAAAAATTGAGTACTATATCGTGTAAGAGAACACCCAAAAGTAGGAGAAATATATTTGCTATGTATTCTAAAAAGCTTAATCCCACAGTGGTTGAAGGCGTACACAAATCAGATTGTAGGACATCCCGGACTGACGAAAATGTACAGAACATTATTGTTGAAGTACTATGTACCTTTTATGAAGGAAACATTAGCATACTACTTAAAACGTTGTAACGAATGTCAACCCTATAAAGCGTATCTTAACAAAGAGCAAGGTGAATTTTTACATCACCCAGTAGGTAATTTTTAGTTACAATACATTTTTGACACGCTCCGACCAATAGTTTCTGAAGGACACGTCAGGAAATATGTACACATCGCAGAAGAAAATATGTCGCACCTAGTCATAGCGAAAGCAGTCGACACCATGTCAGCAAAATCAATAATGGATTTTCTGGAACAAGAAATAATCCTTAAGTACGGATGTTTCAATTCGAATGGTTCTAGATAAACACCCTTTACATTCCAGTACAGCACTACGTGAGATGGCAGAGAAATACAGATTTGAACTAAGTCCCCACTAAGCAACAGGCTTATCTGAAATTAACCAAACGACGATCCAACAGATCATTAAATTTTATGTACAAAATGATATGAAATCATGGAGAAAATATGTGCCATATACTATTTTCTAGATAAATTCCAAATATTAACGAACACTGCGTTTAGTTCATATTTCTTAATGTACGGTTTTAATTCCAGAACTATCACGGATGACAGTATGGCATCAACCATAGTCTACAGATTACCAGGGAAAATCTCAATGACGTAAGACAAAATTGCGGACAAATTGTATAAAACACTTGAAACAGAAATTATATTATAATGCATGTAAATCTCAAGTATCATTTCAGGTAAATGAAGAAATATTATTTTATTTTCCATACAGATTTCAAAACAAACCGGAACATTTCACGAAGTAACGTGCAAGAAATTAAAACATAATGCATACAAAGTGATGGCGCGCAGTACTCATTAGTATTTTCATTTCTTGTACTGCACAGTGGGTCAGATAGTCAAAAACGCGACCAAAAACGATGAAAAAAAATCAATTTTTACCCTTACGATTCTTTAATTAAGGATTTAAATGAAGTAAAAATTAAAAGCTTTCCATTTTCGTTAAATTTACATAAAAACATGAACAGAACTATGTTTCTTGTAAGTAAGTTGTGGTTGCTAGGTCTTAAGTATATTATCTCACAAGTGGGAAACCATCAACAGACCACGTACTGCTGCTGAGAAAATTTCCTCACAATAAAGACTTCACGCTTCTGTCTCACTGATGACAGGACAGGGTCAGATGTGACCATAAGTCGGAAGGACACATATCCGGATGGCGAATAACCAAATGACTTTATCCGAATAGATTATAAGTATAACCTTTGCTTATGGTAATATCCGGATAAGGGTCATCAAATGTTATGTTCATTTTTAATACTAGGGCTGTTAAACTTATGCGTACACTTATTCTACTAGATATTATTCGACAAATAATGTCATTGTTCGAATCAGATAAAGAAGTTATCGAACAAAGCGGTAATGAAAACTGAATAAGCAGATAAGAGAAGAATGAACATTAGAGACGGATTTTTTTTTTCAAGAGCATTTCACTTGCAACTCGTAAGATTATAACATTGTAGAGTTCTGATGCAATTTGTGACCACACTGGTACATGTGGCAAGTTAAAAATGTGTTTCTACCTGAGCCAAAAGCTCCTGCTCTGCTGTCATGAAGTGATCCTGATCAGTCACACAAAACTGGAATGAACAGAACCAAAAGCTGTTTGCCACTCGGTATTGATCAATCTTCATGGGAAATATTTCTAAACAAAGGTAAATTATGTCCCTGGCTTTTCTTGTTCAGTTCCTCGTATGTCACTGCAAATAGAGATAGGCAATGAAAACAACTGTATACCCTACTCAAAATCGAGCGACGAAGATTACATGGAAAGCTTTTTTGGTTCCTCTTCCAAGTCGCCTTCGGAATCGTGGACATTCCGAATCTCTCTGCGGCCAAGTCGCCTAGTGTGCGGCAGAGCTAAAAATATTTATTCTCGGATATATCTAAAACTAATTAATCATCCCTTAAGAGGGCTCCATATTCTAGCTGTTAGAGCGTTGGACTAATGTCCGCGTAGTCCCGAGTTCAATTCCCGGCTGGAGCACCCCACTCTTCGGCGTCCAACCAGCGTCGTGAGGCAAACTGTGGAGTCACGTGAATAAAAACGTGACGACCACTTGGACAAGAAAGCCATTGATGCGCCTGTTGGTGGTCAAGGCGACGCGCAGTGCTGAGTCCACGGCGTAGTTCCACCAACAGCGGACAGATGGCGTTGGGCAGGCTCAGGACCTTTTGGTCTGTAACGCCAGTGGTTTATCATCCCTCAGTGTGATTCAAATATAGTAGATAATACTTCGAGTACTTTTTTGTTTATGTTGGGGTGTAACAATAGGGTCTTATCGTGTAAGTTTCGTTTTGTTACACATTAACAATGGAAACAAGAAGCGATATATTTTTGGAAGCAAGAAATCTTTGGAACCCTACATTCCCTGCCTTAGGATTTTCCAGTACACATTATTTGTATATATTCAGGTATTATTAGTAATTTAAAAGTGTCGTCGTCGAAAGAAATATTTAAGGATGATCTTGCACTGTACTAGCTGAGTCAGAAACTATGTTTACGAACTAAATGAGAAGAACGCTATTTGCCATTGTTGTTAGTGTCAAGATCCTATTACGGATTTTCTCATTAAATTCGAACAAAGAAGTGTGCATTTGCTTTTTCGTAGAATTTTTTTAAGAGGCATTTATCGTGCTTTGTGTGGTTGGAAAGGCAATGGCCCCGGTCTCCCTGAAAGAAACAGAAAGTATATTTATTTGTTACTTCCAATAGCATTTTTCTGAAAGAGCTTATAACGGACAAAGTTTATAAAAGATTGAAAGATGCAACTCTATATTTTCAATTGATAAAGTAACGGAAAGGATAGAAAATCTCGAAATGTATTTTTGACTTCAGATGGATTTCTGTACAAAACAAGCTATTAATTAAATGATTGCTTTGCTCCGGTAAATCTTTCTCTCTCACAGTATTCCCCAGCAAGATTGAGTCGAAGTTGGTTTGATATTTCGTTAATCGGATGAATACAATGGAAATGTACAATGGTCTGTCTATCTACACTTTTAAGTGGATCCCGACTCTCGAACTACTGGATGCGTCAGTATGACCAGACTGATCGATATTTGCTCTTCCCCTTATTATATGAGTCGTACAATGCGTTCTGTATGTCCAAATGGAGGGAAAGCCAGAGAGGGAAAAGGGTGAATGAGAGACCCAGATCTTATGTTAAGTTCATTTTATTAGTCACCAGTATTTTAATCTTTAACTATTATTTTTAATTAACCTTCATCTGTGTTCTATCTACAATCAGATTTTATCCATTTATTGGATTCATCCGAATGTTAAATGGATTTTATCTGTCATCCGAATAAATGTTATCAAGATATTATTCGTCATGCGAATATCCATCTGGATATCCGAATATTCGTATTCTGATATTGTCCGTCATCCGACTTTTATTCATTATCCGGATATTATATTTTTTTATCCGGATTTGGCCATCCGTAAGTAGCATGGTTACAACCTAATACAGAAATGGAAAGCATTCCCTGCCAACTTTTCAAATTTTTATGTGTGGATTTCGAATCCGCAGGATAAAGTTTGCAGAAGTATGGCACAACTTGAAATCAGGTCTTGATCAATGCCTGTTATGATGGTGAAAATCTCGTTATATTAAAGAAGAAACCTTCAAATTGCTATTAGTAATTAGTATTTTCGCTGCCTCCAGCAGAATTTGATTCATCCGCTAGTAAGCACAGCTGCTGGAGAAAGCTTTTTTTTTTTAGCAACATTGTTTTCTTACATTCCACTTGTAATGAACCAGAGAGTACTTAATAATTTGTGCCTTTTATTATTATAGCTATGGACCTAGTGGAGATCTATCGTCCTCTCCTATCCACTATTATGACCCCTATATCACTCTATTAAACCGCGGCTACGGGCGCGGGATAAACCATTCGCGGTGCTGATAGGAAATAATCTTATTAGTACAAGAGAGAAAATAGGTAATGAGTACTCCTCCCTGCCTTAGTGAAGACTGTTTGGAGCAGAGTAATGTCTTCCTGCTTTAGTGAAGACTCGCCGACACCCAAGGATGGTTGAGGATTGGTTTAATAACTCCTTCCTGTCTTAATGAAGACTGGCTTAAGCTAGGAATAGTGTTTTCCTGCCTAAGGTAAGAGACTGGCCGACACCCAAGGATGGTGGAGAACCGCTGCTTGCCTCAGTGAAGACGGGCAGACTGCTAAAGCCATTGTTGTATAGAATACACAGCCTAAACGGCTGGGGATAAAGAAATGAAATTTGGTATGAGGGTACACTATTGAAGTTAGGCTAGGAAAATATTACCAAATGTATTCAAAGACGCCATCTTGGATACAAAATTGCGGACATGAAAAATGCCCAGCGAAGCAAAGCGAGTCCATATACTATATAACCCCACGAACACTCACTAACTGATTCACTGGCTCATCCATATAAATTCACAGGCCAAACTTGCTGGACATAGAAACACAAAATTTGGTATGAAGCTGTAGGACCATGAGCAGGTAAAGGAAAAAATTGACATTTTGCAAAAGTTGCCATCTTGGATCCAAAATGGGCGCCAAACCAATTGTTGTATGAAATACACAGACTAAACGGCTAAGGCTACAGAAATGAAATTTGGTATGAGGGTACATCACTATTAGGTTACGAAAATATTACAAAATGTTTCTAAAGACGCCATCTTGAATCCAAAATCGTGTACCTTATAAATGCATTTTCCACACCGTTTAAGCATGAGTCGCTGTGGCTCAGACGGTATCGCGTCTGGCTACGAATCGGGCGGCCCGGGTACAAATCCTGGAGACTTTTCTCTCAGTGTTCCCATGCCTGGCGCTCTTAGGTGCACTCAGCCTATCAAATTGAGTACCATAGTGTCCTGGTATTCCTGGGCACCTTGGGAAAGTAAAGGCGGTCGAGCGTGGAACTGACCACCCCACCTCACTTCGTACCGTAGGTCAAGAAAATGTGGAGCGCTACCTCCACATCCCCCATGCACCATTCACGGCGCGTGCGTATCGCACAGGGGATAGATAGCTGTAAAAAAAATGTTCACACCGTTTGAGCTAACGATACGAAATTTGGCATAAAGGTGCATTATGACGAGCAGTTGAGGAAAATATTAAATTTTGGAATAGTCTCCATCTTGAATTCAAAATGCCCGCCCGTCCACAGCGTTTGAGCTAGATAAATGACATTTTATATGAAGATGTACCATCAGAAGTAGGTCACGTCAAGTCGTAAACTTGGATACAAAATGGTGGCCCAAAAATCGAATTCCCAAACCATTGAAGCTACTGAAACAAAATCTTGTATGGTGTATGAACAAGAGTAGGTTACATAAATAGGACAAACCCGTGGGAGGTTGCAGATGAACACAATGGTGGTATATGTATATATATAAATCAGATAAATTTATGATAAAAAGGAAGGAATTTACTTACAGCTTATTTGTTCCATATTAGAACACACACACACAAACACATATATACAATTGACTCGACATTTCGGACTATAAAGTCCGTATTCTTGATTGTAGAAGAAAAGACGAACACGTGCAGATTGAATAAAAGACTAAAACGACAGTGGCACCATGTAGTGGACGACGCATCAAGTTTGGAGAACAATTAACTGCTTTATAACGCGTGGATTTCAGGAGCTAGGAACAACTGACAATCGTACAGCGTATAAGTTCTTGACAGGATCGTGGAAGGAAATATGTTGAAAATGCAGAGCAAACGGGAGGTTAAAGAGTTATTGGAGGTTAAGGCCAGTTTCATTTTTGCGCTCAAACCATACATAAAGGCACCCTTCCACAGACGGCGTGTTGAGGTGCTGGTCGTAGGGGGTAAAACGTGTATTATAACCACCAGGAAAGATAGATCAAAATTGGTGTTGTGAGACTCGGTCTGGAAGGGTATTGGGACAACCGGTTTGTTGATAGTGCAAAAGTGATGATGGTTGTTAATACGAATGTTACGAGCGCCATCTGTTTCTCCCACTGAAAAGGCACCACAAAACTTACAGGTTAGGTTGTATATTACATTACAGGTGTGGCATGTACGCTTGGGATTTAGGGTATACCGCCACTAGCAGTATTGATAGTGACTGTGGGGAAGTGATAAAAATAAAGTAGGTCCTACATCTGGGTTGCTTGCATATATGGGCGCCACGCTGAAAAACTAATCTATGTTGGTGCGGATACTGATCTTGTGTCTGGATCAGATTGGAGAATGTGGAAATGAGAGTGTAGGATTTGTTTGATCCTGTTTAGTTTAGGATGAAACTGACTGATTAGAGCTGGCGGGTTGGGATTAGTGTTGGAGGATTGAATGTGTTGAATGTGTGAAGATGCAAGGCGAATATGTTTGGTTTCAAAGTTAGATGAGAAGCCTCGATTGACTAGAACCTCCTGTAGGCGTTCGTTCTAAGTTTCAGAAACAGAGGTGGTGGAATTCAGGCGCTGTCCTCTGAGGGTAAGGGAGAAAGGAATCGCTTTCTCGGTGTGGCAAGGATGGGAACTTGAGTAGTGTAAATAATGCATATAAGTAGTGTCAACCACCTAACTATTTCCGTTCACATAAAACCGACCAACCATATATAAAACTAGACAATACTTTGAATCACTCAAATCACTGCTAGGGGTAACAAAACTTGTCTAAAAAAAATTAATTCTGAAAATCTGCTGGGGGATAACTTTTTGTTTTAGTAGACGCCACGAAAGGTTTTCACTTTCCGGTTGCTGAGTTAATCACGAAATAATTCTTACAATTAGGTACTCGTGTTGTATGGCGTCGAATATATTTCACAGTGACTTCCTAATTTCGGATGCGTAGAATGCAGATTGTGGTGCAAAATCAATGGGTAATGTGAGTGCAAGGACGCAATGTAGAAGGGCGTATGCGTCCTTGCATTCCCATCACCCCTTGCTTTTATATCACGATCTGCATTCTACGCATTTGAAATAATGAAACTAACAACGTTTTAACAACACAGAACGCATTATTACGGAAATATCTAATATAGTAAATTACTAATCGTGAAGATACTCTGGGAATACACTCAAATTCTGTAGGTACTTGATACATGTTAATGTTACGCATTTCGATTTTTTATTTTGTTCACAAACTATACTATGTGGTTCCAAATGACCTGAAATACACAAAAATTGTTTCAGATGCTATCTGAACATACATGAAAGGCCATATAATGACATAGTTTGAGAAAGTCAATTCCCACACAATATACAAAGGTACGCTATTAGTACAAATACAATCTTCATGGTACGTGTTTTCAAATTGCGTGAAGATTAAAATTACACGTTTGTATTTAATGTCCATAATCTTACTGAAGAAAATAAACAAGAACGTTCTCCTGAATAATTCATTTAAATTCATTAAATGCATGTGCTCACTTCACAAACATTAGTCGTAATATATAAATAAAGCCAGTTACATAACATCAACATGTAAAAGGTACTTACTAGAGTTCATATCCTAATTGAATAGTGTCTCCTGCTTCTACTGTGAGTGAGAAGGACATTGAAATTATTATTTAATCACGCCAAATAGAACTCCGTTCCTTTCATAAGATTTTCACCAGTTAATTTTAGCTTCATACTAATATATTTTTCGAAGACAGTCAATACAAGTCGGCCTGTAACTGATTTGTGCCCAGATTTTTGTGGGCGCAAGTTTTCGTCTTTAAAATCCCAGTTTGCTGAACGTGACGTCACTGTCAAAGTCAAGCAAGTCGATATTTAATACTGTTTCTCGCAAACAAATTGCAAACTTTTCTAGTCAGGCCCCTGGTCCATTTTCATCGCTTCCTAAGTCACTATCAATACTGCTAGTGGTCGGTATACCCTAAATCTCAAGCCGGCCGGGTAGCCGTGCGGTCTATGGCGGTAGGCCAAGGACTCGAAGGTCCCGGGTTCGAGTCCCGGTAGGGGCAAGAGTGTGGATTCTAATGGCTCAAGGGCGAATCGTGACAGGCCGAAATCCAAAGCTACTTGTCTGGCCCATATAAAAATAATAATGCCTACCAAAACAACGTTTTTTACCCTAAATTCCAAGGGTACATGCCACACCTCTAATGTAATATACGTAATAACCTGTAACTTCTGTGATGCCTTATATGTGGCGGAAATAGTTAAAGTTGTTTTCCACGTTTGATGTTTCGTCCGCTACGTGTCGCCACTGTCTCTTCAATCTTGTACTTTGTGAACACGTGCACGTAGCTGTCTTCTTCTATAGACGAATACGTTCAACTGTGTGTGCGAAATATCGTAGTGACTTTTATATATGTGAATGTGTGCGTGTGATCTAGTACAGAACATGTAAACTGTAAGCATTTTCCTTTATTTTCCTTCATTTTTCTCATAAATTTACCTTAAATTGCGTTCCCGGCTTGCCTTTGTGCTATTTATATTATCACTGTGTTGGAAATGATTCAATGTAATCCCGCATCAATCCTTTTCTTCCGTTTACATTTGTGTATCCTTAACTATAACAAATCAGTTGCTCATGCTAGCTTTTTGCTCTCCTGCTTGAATTTAGGCCTTACTCCTACAGGACTGACTCCCAAAATCCCGCTCTCTGCCGTAACACTAGTACACCGTCCGTTTCTCATACCGCTTTACAAATCTTTTGCTGTTGAAATATCCCTCAATATGTATTCTCTACACTTGCAGCGTGCATATAACCTGTTGATCAACATCCAATCCAGTCTCTCAAAAAATCCTCTTGTTGAACTCCCATGATTGACATACTAAAATTTGCACCGTTTGGACCCAGGCCCGGTATCTACACTCCTTCATGCACCAGATACACCTGAATAAGCTATCCCTCCTTTGTCGCCGCGCTTTACAAACCGGATGTGACTTGCCTCTTCCTCTTCCACACAAAAAGCACCAAGTTCCCTTACTTGCAGAAGCACTATTACCTACTCCCATAGTTCAACCACCCGGTTATAATAAAAAATTAGCACTCACGACCCAGTCTCAGAAATACCGGACCACCCGGGAAATTCCACTGCTACCTCAATCGTAAACCTATCCAGCCACAACCTTACTCAATCTGAAGCTGACATCTTTTCTAAGGCTACTTACACATTATCCGGCAAGCTTCCGATTTGTCTGAGACATTTTGTAGGAAGAAAACCTGAAGCACTGCAAGTTTTCATCCGATCCTGCTTGGAACATCTGTTTCTCGCCATGTATACTCAATGAACAATGGAAGGTTTTCGCGCAAAGAAGGCGAATGGAAAGGAAGGGAAGAGGGTGACAAAGACAGAGACAATTTTGCTCTCTCTCTCTCTCTCATTTTTCTAAATTTGTTCTCTCTCTCTCTCTCTCATATTTCTAAATTAGTTCTCTCTCTCTCTCTCCATACAGTGCGTTCCATAACTTCTGTTCCGTTTTCCTTTTCAAGTTTGGGAAGAATCAATGTTTTTTGCTGTAATTTTGTTAGACGTGACCGAGATACGTAGGTATGTAAAACTTGAATACGGTTAATTAGAGAAATATTGGGTCAACGTTTCGTTGTCTACCGTAGCGAAAACTGTGGAAGTGATTTTCTGCTTATTCAAAACAATGTTAAGGCTGAATTAAAACGAAAAAGGGGGAAAGCCCACTCTAATTTCCAAAAAGAGAAAATCGCTTTCAGTTTTCGAAAGAGAATGAAACGTTGGTCTAATGTATCTGTAATTAATCTTATTCAATTTTACATACTCATCCACCCACCCCTTCCTCACGTGCTAGCAAAATTACAGAGAAAAGCATGGATTCATTCTATTCCAAAACTGAAAAGAAAAAAGGAACATGAGTTATGGAACACACTTTATAAAGTAAGTCTCTCTCTTTTCTCTCTTTCTCTGCCTCCCTTTCCTCATCAACACAAACTATCCGCATGCTTCAGATATATCGGACGGAAACTTGAGGACAGAATTCACTCGTTGGGTTAAAGCAATCGCTGCACTTGTTCGGTTAAACTGTCTATCGCAAGCAAATGACTTTGCGATACTAAGAGAATTATTTTTGTATGCTGTTGTCCACATAAGATTTTGTTTACAAATCTGGCTGTTTTTGTTTCGTCTTCCACGAGATCG
Source organism: Lepisma saccharinum (assembly GCA_022664845.1). Lineage (NCBI taxonomy): Eukaryota > Metazoa > Arthropoda > Insecta > Zygentoma > Lepismatidae > Lepisma > Lepisma saccharinum. Next base: position 40,212 of record JAGDQP010000467.1, on the reverse strand, counting down.
GGTTACAGCGTACGTGCAGTCCTCAATATTCAGAAAATCATGGCTACTCAACAGTTCTCTTGCAAAAGCGAAAAAAAGGAAGTCTTGTGACAAAAGTTGAAACAAGAGGCAAGAATGAGGGGCTGGGGAGACAAGTACGGAAATCAACACTTATAACATTATACATCACACATAAACTGTTAATATTTCTACGTTATGAGGAACACCACGATGGATTTTTGTATTCTCTTTTAATAATAGGAAAGTTAATTGTATTTACGGAAGAAAATTAACAGTAAGCCCGGAGGTAATGCAAAGAAACAGGAGATTTAATTATAAAATAGTGGGATGGAAACACTGAAACCGGGCCGACATTGTCTGATACAAGCCTGTAGGTGTGCAAGCGCGCACTGCTTTTGCATTGCCACTGTAACAAGATCCGCCTTCAGACAATCGGAAAGCCCAGTGGAGTCTTCAGGCAGCTGTCCGGGGAAAAAACTGAAGAACTCTTTGTCTGAACGTGTACGATGCTCCATTTAAAGCAATGCTCTACTACTTTTCCGTTTTCCTTCACGCAAAATCTTCCGACATGTCTGAAGCAAATCGGACCGTGTGCAAGGGGGGTAAAGGACTAACTTTTTTTTCCCCTCCAAGCCGTACAACCACTTCCTCTTTCCTTTGTCCGCGGACTAAGATGGCGCTACTTTTGAGCCAAAAATTCACCTATTCCAAACACACTTTCCAATAAATTCCATACTAGCCTTGAACGCTCCCGCCCTCTCTCAAATATGAACCCACCTCCACTTCCCAGCAACCATTACCTGGAACGTCACATTATTCCATTATCTCTGCCAGCACCAATAGTGAGTTCTCACAGATGATGACCAACCAACCTAACCTAACCCATAACCAAAGCAAAGCCCTTATAGCGCTACGCGAGAACCATGACATAATTGTCCTCCCAGCGGACAAGGGGTCTTAGACAAAGCTGACTACCTCCAGGAGGCTTACCGCCAACTATCTGATCCCGACACCTACAAGCCCACCGCCACAGACCTAACCTACAGCCACCAAAAGAAAATTTCGGATTTCATTACCGCTAATGGGCCTCGTGAGGGTATATCTGAAATGTCCATAAAGTACCTAGCCCTGGACAACCCGAACTTCTACTTATTACCGAAGATCTACAAACCAGGTAACCCAGCAGACCCATTGCAGCCAGCTATAATTGCCCTACTGAACGCATTTCCGCTCTCGTTGACTCCTTCCTTCAACCACATGTTCAAGCGCTGCCTGCCTACATACGCAATACCTACCACTTCTTAGAAATCTGAAAATTACCGCCTCTTCCTTCTGACACATGCTTTGCACCATAGATTTTACTTCCTTATACACCAACATTCCTCATGCCCATGGCCTAGCAACTATGGAATTCTTCCTTAACCAAAGACCCAAACCTCATAGCCCAAACACAGCTTTCCTTCTTAAACTGCTAGTTCTCTCATGTAACAACTTCATCTTTGACAACAAACACTACCTTCAGATCCGAGGTACAGCCATGGGTACGACAATTGTACCTTCTTATGGTAATCTGTTTATGGGCAAGCTTGAACATGATTTCCTGCAAACTCAGCCTTTGACCCCTCTACTCTGGGTAAGATTCCTGGATGATATAATGATGCTATGGACTCAAGGTGAAACCAGTTTCAACACATTCCTAGAACAACTGAACCAATTCCGTGTTGTCCAGGTCACATGGTCCATTTCTGACAAAAGAGTCACATTCCTTGACGTGGACATCATTTTAGAAAACACCCTCACAACTTCCGTTCACATAAAACTCACCAACCATATGCAGTATTTACACTACTCAGGTTTCCATCCTTACCACACCAAGAAAGCGATTCCTTTCTCCTTTGCCCTCACAGGTCAACGCCTGAATTCCACCACCTCCGATGCTGAAACTTACAACCAACGCTTCCAGGAGGTTCTAGTCAACCAAGGCCACCTAACTAGCCTTGTAACCAAACAGATCCGCCGTGCATCCTCACACACTTAACCCACTCAAACCTCCAACCCACTGGCTCTCATCACCCAGTCCTATCCTAAACAAATCCTACACTCTCATTTCCACATTCTCCAATCTGACCCAGAAACAAGATCAGTATTCCCCACCAAACCTAGATTAATTTTCAACAGCAACCTAATCTTAGAAACATCTTGGTCCGTACGAATCCTTCCTCGCCACCACCCCAAACAGGCGTCCATACCTGCAAGAGACCCAGATGTAAGGTCGGCTCCATTTTCATCACTTCTTCCACGGTCACTATCAGTACTGCTAATGGCCGGTACACCTTCAATCCCAAGGGTACATGCCACACCTCTAATGTTATATACCTGCAAGTTCTGTGATGCCTTTTATGTGGGGGAAACAAGTTGTGCTCTTAACATTCTTAATAACCATCGTCACTTCTGTACTATCAACAAACCGGATGCCCCAGCTTCCTTGCACACCGAGTCCCACAATACTAATTTTGATCTATCTCTCCTGGTTCCCATAATCCACATTTTACCCCATACGACCAGCACCTCAACACGCCGTCTGTGGGATAATGCCTTTATTCAGGGTTTGAGCGCGAAAATAAAACCTGGCATTAACCTACAATAGCTCTAACTTCCCTTTTCCTCTGCATTTTCAATACATTTCCATCCACGATCCCACCCTGTACTTACACGCTATACAGTTATTATTGTTTAAATTTCCGGAAATCGACGCGCTACGGTAGTTAGTTGTTCTCCAGTTTTGATGCTTTGTCCGCTACGTGTCGCCACTCTCTTCAAACTTGTACTTTGTGAACACGTGAACTTATCAATACTTGAAAACGTGTATAGGCACGAAATATAGTGACTTTTAATGTGTGAATATGTGTATGATCTAATACGAAACTATAAGCTGTAAGCATTATCCTTTTTTTTTCCTTCATTTGTCTTCAATTTACCTTATATATCAATATATATATATATATATATATATAACAGCAACTTGTAATAATTTTGAAAGGGAAGAAAAATTGATGGTAGATTTTATCTTACAAAGTTAACAGGTAGAAAACTTGTAGGATACTTACGTCAATATACGATGAATGAAGTAAATCCGAAAAGGGAATCATTTAAAGTGTTTCTGCGCATTATCTTTCCTTCTGAAATGATGTTAGTACAGTATTTTCCTTTCTTCCTAATTAACTGCAAATTTTATAATCGCAATTGCCTCTTTTTTCCAGGTTACATCTCCCAAATGATTTTTTTAAAGGAATTGAGTTAACTAAGTTCAAAATCGTACAAGTTTGAAAACATCCTACGATAATATTGCATAAAACTATGAGAGCTATTTTGGGGCCGCGGTGACTCTGTGGTAGAGCACTTACCTCCAGTGCGTAGGGTTCCCTGTTCTATTTCAGCTCGCATCAAGTGGGCTTTCTGGTGAACGAACACCGTGTGCGTGAGTTTTTTTCGTAGTTCTCCCGTTTCTTCTCATTTTCTTCATTCCAGAAATTTTCCCATCATCATCCATTCGGTCTTACATCGAAGTACAATTCAATGAATGTTAGTTTATTTAGTCAAATCAATAGTGGATACGCAGCTTTGTATTTTCATTCTTCAGCGTACACACACAGCTAAACGTTATACGTTCACTAAGAATAAACAGTTTCTGAGCAATTTATAAAGAAAATAAATAGTTTGATACAAACAGGTATTACGTAAGTAAGTAATATTAGCAAACAACGATTTTTGTTTTGTAAACAAATCTAAATTTTCTGTTTTCTGTGTGTTGGATTTCATACGTTTCCATACTAAACACATTTGCAATACAAACTGTCAACTTATAATAAGAATTGAGTTTCTTCGTTCTGTCCTAAATTTCGCATGTAATATCAAATGAACCAATCAAGCAGTGTTAAAATTCTTGGCTCATCATTTTGGGTTTACATCAGTAAGAGCCTATCATCACATAGGGACTAAAAGGTAAATTTCAAGCTTACATACGATTCGAACCACGGAATGCTTAGAAATGCTGCTTTTTATTTCTATTTTAAATAAAAATTAATTTTGATTTAAATCATGGATTTTTTATAAATCACTTTGATTTATATCAATCAACCTTGGACATAAGCAATGCGGTACTAGATGCGATTTTGCTTACTTATTACATTTTGATTACTCAGGAAGAAAGAAACCTATGTTCAACATAACTTCTAAAGTGATCGAACATTAAAAAGAAATTATTATTCAGTATATGGAAAAACCCTTCAAGTTGGGTTCGGGGAAAACTAACATCATTTAAAGTGTAGCGAAGAACGTCTATGGGAAGAACGGGTAAATCAATTAAACACTACTGACTCCCAAAAAACATAGTGAAGCAATGAATACGGGTAGGCACACGTGACACTCACTTTACGAACTCCCCCACAAAAAATTATATACTGCTACTTCAATTATGTTTATAAATAAGGCATACGTACAGTCTTGATGTTTTGCTAAGAATTTATTTGGCAATGACAAACGTTGAACAGAGAGAACGTTGCCGGGTTATAGTTTAAATTCATTGCTAAAAACGAAGTAAGCTACTGTCACGATATGTTAAGAATGGACTGTCGCTGGCGCAGCATGTATTTATCAAATTAATCCATTATTTTAACTAGTATATCGATTATAAATATAGCTTAGAATAACAAAGAGTGGAAATGCCAGATATTCTAAGTGCCAAATTTGAATAATAGATTTGGCTTCACATAACGTATGCCTTCAAACAAATGTGATTGTTTTCACCTCTTCCTGAATGATCTCACACTTGGAACAAGGATGGCAATAGGCGGGTAAGCACATCGAACATGACTGCACTAAAGTGTTTTCTTCAAACAATAGCACCTGAAACGTTTGGTATTTCCACTCTTTAATTATGTTAAATAAATTAAGTTTTACATTATGCATAATTATTATTATTATTTTAATATTCACGAATACAGGGAGGAGAAAAATGTCCAACTTGTACACAAATTTGGTCCACATTATTTGGAAAGTATAAAAATAAGTATCGATATATGATTTGGAAAATGTGCATTGACACATCGTTTCAAGATGTGGTATAGTTTCGTTTAAATTATTACACCTAAAATGTGTTTTAGCCTCCAATAATATACTAGCAGTATAACATAATATACTATATAATCATTTCATGTTTTCTTTGATTCTGGAAGACTTCTCATTCTATTTCTTGAGTAAACACATTTTATCTGGAATAGGCCATTAGATCGATTAGGATGGCCTGTCTGGGATGTGAACTCCTGATCTCATCACGATTGTAAGGTAAACTCTCTACCACTGAACCATGCACGTTCGGGTGAGGACTATGGTTTAAAGTGAACTACAAAACGTAACAATCTTGTCTTATGCAGTCAGGCAAAGAAAACGAAGATAATTCAAATTACCCAGAGTTAGAATTAAAACAACAAATACAAGAATAAGACTTACCACTACAGAAAATGGATTGTATAAGCTCTGCAACACAATTTTGCCCAGCATCGTCCACTACAACAGTTACAAGGTATTCCATCCGAGTCTACTGCGATGGCTTTTCGTGCTAATTCTGCTTCTTCTTTACCTTCAGCGATCATTTCTTGTAAATGCGGTTTCCTGCCAGGCATCACCAAGGTTCCTTTGTACTTCTGATACGTTCTACATACCAAGCATGGAATGTTTATGGTGGATATAGTTCTTCCAATTGCGGAAATTCTGCTCCGACAGCAGTTGTACCAGATGCAGCAGCAGAATGTGTGTCCAATTTTCCACTTTCCTTTCTCCCACCCATCCAGATCGATTGAAATTATTTTGTTGCACACGTTGCATTGGTATTTCAAAACACTTCTTAGTCCATATCTTCAAAAAGCACAGGAAAAGGGCTCATGATCGTTCATCTGCATAATGGTTTCTACGACGTAACTGATGTTAACTATTCTTCTCCTTGATAAACACCATTAATATCCATCTTAAGAAGTTGAACCAGCGGTGAACTTTCTAACACTCTCCTGAAAGGATACATAATATTCAAATAAGAAATACGTGATTTTTGTAAACAAAGCACGCACCAATTTCTCACAAAGCCCATGAAAAAGAAGAAGCTGCTATGACAAGGCAAAGTGCATTTAAAAAATAAATACAACGAAAGTGCATTCATAGCTTTGCTCTTCATTGTTCAATTACCTCAATTTTTACAAATTGTCTTTTAAAGAGCGAGAGAATAAAGATAAGATAAAATTAATTTTATGGGCGGTAACAGCACTATGGCTTACGCCCGTTCCAATACGGGGGAAGCCCCTTATATTTGTCACGTCAATACGTAGCTGTTAATTAATGAAGGAAGAAAAGACTATAAAATCTGAAGATATAAAAAGTCTTCAGAAACAGAAGATCGCTAACTAGCAGGGAAGCTATCAGTCCTCAAGATCTGATTAGAGATTTAGTAAGAAGGCATGTGTTTCTAACATCTCGTAAGGCAGTTTCAAGTTTCCAATCAGTGAAAACAAAGAGAGAGAGAGTTGTGATAAAATTCAAGATAGTTGTCTGAATTGAATTCTACAAATGCATGAACAAGAAGCGGACAATAATCAATTTGGTATTTACCTATTTCAATCTGTGCAAGTTTCGTTGAAATCGACCCATTTATTTATTTATATTTAAAACAACAAGCTGATGCCTAATTTAAGCCTTCCATTGCATAATGAAATAATACAAATTGGACACAAAAATAACCATCACAAACCCAATCATATAGAACAAAAAAAAAAAAAAAGTTTCCACAAGACAGAATAAAAAAAGTTTTTAAATCTAATCACATAAAGACATTAATACAATTTCCACAAGATAGAATAAACAAATAATAATAATAATAATAAATTCCCCGCTGCACATAACAAAATAAAACATTAATAAAACCGAGTTTCAGTTAGAATATTGACATATATTTAATCAGTCTAGAGCGTATACCTGTTTTTGCCATATTGTTGATATCTATCTCGCTATCTGCTTCCAAGTACTTATTACAAGCAGTACAAGTTCGCCATATAGGAACTTTAACACAGAATTTGTTCTGCCCTTCTAACAGATGAAAAACTCATTGTTTCGCATACTAGTTCTAAGTGAGCGGACTTTTATGCAAATAGCTGCGGTTAAGTCTGTACAATCAAATTCGTTACTAAATATTTGACAAAGAAATACAATATCATCTTAATTTTTTTTTACAAGGTCAGAAGATCGAAGTTTACTGCCAGTAGTGACGATGAATCCAGTTTTTGATAAAATCCGGTCTGTTTGTACGTTGAGAATCTAAAAGAAAATGATTGGATTAGCTCAATGGTCTTAGAATAACTGCACTGTGGATTCCATATTACAGATGCGTATTCCAATTTAGATCTGGCATAATTAAACTACAGTAATTTGAGAACTTGCGGATTATTAAAATCCTTTCCCAATCTGACAATTAATCCTAAGTTTCTATAGGCTTCATTTTTCATGGCCACAATGTACGTATTAAATTTAAGATGAGAATCAAAAATTATACCCAGACTTTTTACTGTTTAGCTGTACACCGTTAATTGCGTATGTGTAGTTATACTTACTTTAAGCTTTGTGAAAGAGACAGTCTTGCATTTATTAACATTTATAAGAAGATTATTTTTCTCACACCACTTAGCAACATTGATTAAGTCACACTGAAGTTTATTACAGTCTTCAATGGACGATATTTTCAAATATATTTTAGGTCATCAGCAACAGTTCATAATACAATGTGGTAAGTCATTAATGAATATCAGAAATAGAAGCGGTCCTAAATTTGATCCTTAGGGAACACCTGATCGAACTTCGTATTGTTTTGAAATAAACTCTCTGTAAAGAACAGACTGTTTACGATTTTTTTAAGTACGAGGCAATGAATGTTAGTGAAGGTTATGTAAAATTAAAGTAACTGAACTTACGTAACATGATATCATGATCTACAGTATCAAATGCTTTGGCCCGGTCAGTGTAGATGACATCAATTTGTACACCTCTGTCAAAAGCTGGTGCCATGTAGTCAGCAAATACAGCCAAATTTGATTCAGTTGACCTTTTAGTCAGAAAACCATGCTGAAATGGCGATATTGCACTTCGCACATGATTATCTTATTGTGGATGAGACTTTCCAACACTTTAGCAAAGAAAGATAGTATTGAGATAGGTCTAGTTACTTATTTCTTGAGAATTAGAATTTGGAATTGGACAAACAACAGCTTCCTTCCATTTATCCGGAAATGTTGCAGTTTTAACTGATAAGTTAAAAATAAATTGCAGGGGAACTTTAAAAAATTCTCAGCAGCCTTTCACGACATAAGGAGGTACGTGATATAGTCCGAGAGATTTTTTTGGTTTCAGTTTCTTTATAACATCTTCTATTTCTCTTAAAGTTACATTCATCAGTTCAAATGAATCTATTGAATTGCATTTGTTGACTACATCCTTTATATCATGTCTTGCAAACTTTTTTTGATATACTGATTGAAAGTAGCTTGCAAAACAATTGGCAATCTCATCATTATGGTAGATCATTTGTCCATTGTACGTCATATTTGAAGGTGGAAAATATCATGTTTTTTCCTTGATAAATTCCCAAAAGTTACTTGGGTCATTTAGAAAGCTATTTTCAGTATCGGTTAAGAACTCTTGGCAAGCTAATGATATATCCTTTTTTATATCCTTAACTTTAGTTCACAATGGTTCGTAGTGTCTTCAAATCTTGGAACGTTAACTCCTTTTCCGATGTTATAGAATAATGAAATTTTGCACAGTGACGTAAGTCAGGTGACAATACAATATTCCATTGTTACTTTCATATATTTCTATATTTTAAAAGTATACTTTAGCGTTTTTTTAATATGGAGTATCTTTATCCTAAAATAAAAACTAGTCTGCAACGATATTAATTTCACTGGTTGCAGAACACTTTAGGATATGGGTCACAAAAGAACACCGCAATAACTCGAAAAAAAAATTGCAAACAACACTTTTTAAAGAAATACTTTTGTTAAACAATTCGTACTGAAAAGAAAAAAAAATTGTGTTTATGCATGACTAAAAAGAAAAGCTTGAGGCACGCTCTCATAATACCGTAATGCTCTAGTGGTTCTCTTGCAGAGCAGCTGAGGTAGAGCTAATAGATACTCGGGGTTTGTCTTTTAGAAAACCAGTTTTATTACAAAAAGAGATTACTTTACAGGTTATCAAACAGAGCGTCCCGTAGGAAACTAATTACAGAAAATAGATAAATGTATGTTGCAGAAGTCTTCCTTGGGTGTTTTCTCCAAAGAGGGGTCTAGGATGAGGTATCGTGCCAGAAGCGATGCCTTCTGTGCACGTAAGGAAGACACCGGAAGCGTTGCCTTCTGTGTCTAGGATGTACCAGAAGCGATGCCTTTTGTGTACAATATGATGAATTTAGGCAGAGTACATACCAGAAGCGATGCCTTCTGTGTATGCTGGGTTGCTCCAGAAGCAATGCCTTCTGTGAACGAAGGAGTGATTAGTTTAGGCAGAGTGCATATCAGAAGCGAAGCCTTCTGTATATGCGGGAATGATACCAGAAGCGATGCCTCCTGTGTATCAGGGTGTTCCAGAAGCGATGTCTTCTGTGAACAGGTAAAAGGAGAGGAGTTGATCACCCAGGAGTAAGTGATACTCTATAGCTGGTGCATCGTAGTTTTAAAGTCTTCTTTTTGGGCGCGGTCCTCCAAGTCCCTCCTTCGACGACTCCAACTCCCTCTGCATGTCGATAGCAACCCCATCTGTTGTATCCATGATGAGTTTGTTCTTGTCGTCTGCTAATGTTTATGTGTCACTTCACTGTTTGTTGTGGTTACATCACTTGTCACATTTATGTTTATAGACACTGTTCTGTTTACATAATGTGCGCGTGAGTAGATACACGGAACATTACAATACAGTAGTTTTATAAATTCTTCAATTGGCGCGCCCCATGCTTTATCTTTTAGTCAGGAATAAACAAAATTACTTTTTTCTTTTTAGTACGAATTGTTTAAGGAAAGTATGTCTTTAAAAAGATTTTTTAATTATTTTTTTACTTGTTTTCTTAATTTAACAAATTCTCTGTAATCATAACGAGGGTTACCAATTGTTCTTTTTATTTCCTATAATAATAAGATTTACGTTTAATATTTTAAATTATTTCTCTGGTAAACCAGCATGGATAAGCGTTAGTAGCCATTTTATTCAATGGAACACATTTATCCAGAGTATCGTATTTCATAGAACCTAGTAAGAGTTTCATTAACATTATCAAAATTTCCTAAGCACGTCCAGTCAACTACAACAAGTTCTCTATACAGCAATTAAAAACTTGGCTCGCCTGAAATTATAGCTTCTAATATTGTTCTTGAAGGCTTGGTATATAAGTTATTGTAATTAACAGAGCAGGATGATGTGTATCTTCTTTCACAATTGGGAAAGTTTCATGTTTGACTTTGACACTTCTAATGTTAGTTAAAAGTGAATCTAAAGTACGGCCGTTCTTGTTCGTTATATGGTTATGTGATTCTAACTCAAAATATGACATAAAATGGACTAATTCCTGACATTTAACTGAGGCATTTGTAATGTTTATGTTCGAACCCTCTATCTCGGAATTTTGAATTTTATTTTAAGGCCTTTAGGCAAATATGGCTCAGGCCGTATGAATGATGATGCGATGAATTGGCGGAATGAAGAAACTGGGAGGAAACGGAACAACCCCGAGAAAAAGCACGCACACGGTTTTTGTCCACCACAAAGCCACATGGTATGAGCAGGGATCGAGATCCGACGACCCCTAACACAAGATGTGAGCGCTCGACGAACTGAGTCACCGCGGCAGTAACAAATAACAAATAGTACAACTTATATATATACATGATAGATATTTTTAATAAAATTTCAACAAAAAATCAGTTCAGATCCAAAATTAACGAAATATAATTTAACTGTCTGCATATTAAGTTGAAACTAATCAATACTCTTTAGTAAAACTAATAAATACGTAAAGAAGTGCATTCAATAAGCGTTTAATTCATGTGCATATAAAGTCAAACTTCGAAGCCCATTCTAATTCACATCGTCACATTTTATTGCATATTCTTCATGATGAGGAATGGCTAGTTCTTTATTTACACAAATGCATTTATATCATGTATTATTAATTTATAATGTTTTCCTTCTTGCAAAAAAAAGAAAAAAAAAGTATGTTTATTTTATCAATTACCCGGGTAAGATAAAGTTGCCTTCTAGGCCCTTCGGAACGGCTCTCGCTCCGTCTTTAAACAAAGTCGTAGAGATGTAATTGAAGTATATCTGTAGTGGTTTTAGTTTTTGAGAGAGAGAGAGATATTACATTGTATGTTAAGTTTAATAAATATGTATATGTAAGTATGTGTATTATTTATTAACTGAAACATTTGAGTCCAATTGTAAAACCCACTATTTTTAAATTACTTCGCTGTCACTATTGCTTGATACCAAACCCTTATTTTTTTTAAAAGTGAGCAGCTGCGGGCATATTGGAAGAATTAGAGTCTGGAGGAGACTGAAGAACTGGAGGTTAAATGTATTTAGATCATATTTACAACAAATTCCTGTTCGAGTATAAGAATTATGAAAGCTAAAAATTATTAAAATATCGTATGTACACTTGTACAGGTAAGCACAGACGTGTTAAAATTCGAAATGGTTTAATCTCGAATGAATAAGTGGGAACCTTAGTACATTATATGGTGGTAGTATTTACATTATTTAACATACAATCTAATCTCACAAAAACTTCACATACACTTGAATTACATCTTAACGACGGCGTATCCAATTCATATAGAAGCATCGGGACGGGTGTAAGCCATAGTTACCGCCCATAAAATTTATTTTATCTAATCATACTGGAGCAACTACTTAAGAGAGCGATATTAAAGACTTTAAGGTGAGTCATAATAGTAACTTTAAGGTGAGTAAATCGGTCCTCGGTGCGTTTAAAATGGTTTTATTTGAATTCAAATACTTGACAAAATGTATTTTGAAGCTAAGGTAACTTCAAAACTTACTTTAACATCAGACCCTAAGCACATTAAGACATACATCGTTAGAGTAGAGGATAAGAGAAGTTGAAATGAGGAGAAAAACAGAGCATCAATCAGAAAGAAGTATAGTTGACAGCTCGGGTACTCTCGGGGTCGCCACACCGGTACTCACAAGAAGTCAGAGTATGAGAGCTTCTTACAAAAAATAATTATTTTAAGTGCCTCATTGTGTGAACTTAAATTTACAAATTTAATAAAGTTTATTTTAACTTGTATTTTTGCAGTTTGGACACCAAGTACATGTGTGTGTGTGTGTGTATATATATATATATATATATATATATAGAGAGAGAGAGAGAGAGAGAGAGAGAGAGAGAGAGAGAGAGAGAGAAAAGCTAGAAGGGTGACACCTTTTGGGGGGGGGGGGGATAGCAACAAATTCGGAACATTTTACAGTGAAAAGCTCCTGCCAGCGATAGTAAATATCCAGTAAAATTGTTTAAAATGCTACATGTTTTGTTACTACTATTATGTTTTTGAGCCATTGAAGAAGTATATTTGGTATCCCCATTATTATGTGATTCTGTTGGGAACTTTGTTCAGAATGTCGTCCTCGTTGTTGGGGAAGTTTATATTTTGCTCTTGATGTTATACTTTAAATTGTTTGAAGATACATGGCTTCTTACTACTTAAGTGTAATTCAACGAGTTGAAAATAGTGTTTATACCCTATTATTTGTTTTAACAGGAGAGGAATAAACAGATAATACAGAATAAAAGAGAACCGAATTATAGAATTATTTTCCTCATTCTTTTACTTTGTGGCAACAACGAATTTTAAAAATGGAATCAAACTGATTTGTGCACAGAAAGCAAAAACATCTAGTTACAATTTCTTGAGTCTTTAGACTTCTATTTTATTTGCTTACGACTTAAATTTAATTAATTAACGAAAAATTTTGTACGACCCCTTTTCTTAGGATTTCAAGATTTTTCTGCAAAGCTGCACTTCAACCTGGTATTTTCGGAATCTGAATCTCTATTTCAGTAATAGCGATTTTCTAGATTTAAGAGTCATAACTTTTTTCCCATGATTTATTAAATATAATGGATAGCTTTGATCCAAAAATATACGATGTGATTAACGGTCATATACTGAATGGGAAAAAATCTACAGAATATAAGATGGACGTGCATCATTTCTCCCTTGCAAATTTGGATTATTCGCAAGAGTGGGGAGTGGAATGGCTTCCCGGGCCATCCGCTGGATTCATCACTAACAATAGTAAATTCAGAGCTTCTGTCTCTTCTACTCCAAGAGGCCCTGATAGAATTAAAAATGTAACGGTTCTATTCCCTTTAGTCTATACTATAGTATAGCCCAGCAAATTTATACACACACAAAACTTCTACACTTACGTCCGACAAAATAGCACAATGTAGGTAAAGGCATTCCTTATGCGATGCGCACACGCCGAGACTGCACATGTGGGGGGTGAGGGGGGGGGGTAGTATCGCTCCACATCATCTAGACTTATATCACACAGTAAGGTAGAGATTATTTCAGCAAAACATTAATCACGAAATTGATCATGTTGGGGGCAGTTCATAGATTAAGTAAGGCTAAAACTGTAAGAACTGCATTTAAACTGGCCCCAATCAACTTGTTTATTATAAACACACAAAGCAAGCCAAGGCCAACCAAAAGATACGAAGATGGAGAGACTAAATAAACAGATTTTAGTAATATGTTGTGCGAGGTTGAATAACCAAATTTTTCAAAGCTGATGCGGAACCTCCAATACACCTTCAAAAAATCTAAAATTGCTCATACGAGATCTCTGCCACAAAAGCACACTTTTGTCGCTAAGGCACTAAAGATTTCGAGAAAAAAGTTTTTCGGGACACCCTAATGCGCAATTCGGCCCTCGGAGGAAAACACCGTACTTATGGACCAGGCAGGCAGTATAAGATTGTCACATATGTATGGTATAAGATAAGTGTGAGGAATGACGGACCTCGGCGAGCACTCTTCTACGGGCAGGAAGGGTGAAGATAGTGTCTACGTCTTTGTGTATGTACCATACCAGCATCTGCCATGTGAAAGTACGGAAAATCTCAAACACTTCGGTCAAATGCACAACTCGTACCTGGTTACCTTCCCAGTGACTTAATAGTCGGTAACTGGAACAACTGGGCCGCGGAAGCTGGGTAACATTTGTTCGAGAGCAGAGAAGCAGCAAAGAACCTGACATGTAATAGTTATTATTTGCTTCGCAGAAGTTAAAGCCACTAATATATAACTGAATGTTTAAGTAAAATACGTATTTAAGCTACAGGCGTAAATAAAAACTAATTATTTAATGAATCCATTCGAAATGTAAATATTCAATTTGAAAGTTTGAGGGTAGATAAGAGTTTTGATAGAACGTGGTATTCCTAATCAAAAGATCTATAGTTGAAGGAAGGCCAGAGTTAGTTGCTTTTTTTTTTCTTACACCCAAACATCAAAAACTCAGATCGTAACTGAACTCTGAAAATCGATAGAGTATCTAACAAAACAGTTTTATACAGGACCTGCCGTCCAGTAGGAACGGCGTAAATGCTAATTACTGGGCGAGGTCTGACGTACGAGAGAAGTAGAAGCATAACTAAACATTCTTTCGTAACATCTTCGTGCAGCAAGTGAACGAGCGTTAGCTTACCATACCAAAGATCCTCGGTTCGTGTCCTGGTCATGACATACAATTCGCAATATGCTTTTGACGTGTAAAGCGAATGTTATTCTTTTCTAGCTTTTTTCATACGTATTCTTTTTTATGTTTCATTTATTTAAAATCTGCTGATTTACATAGCACAGTTGTATGTTCACATAAAAAAACACATACAATATGAAAACAAAAATTAATAAACGACTGCATTTTACTTACCGAATCAATAATAATAATTGCGCATGTGTAATGCAACTGTTTAGTTACTCATTTTCAAAGTGTTTCTGTTCTCTATGTGAACATACAGATGCTTATCAGAATAATGGAAACACCTGTAGTTGGCAACACGTCAGATGTATGGGTTGGCAGTGGTGTCGTGGCGACCGCAGCGCCGGACTTCTGGTGGTGGTGTGTTAGGTCGGTCTCCATACTACGTCAGGCGTCGTGGAACAGGAGTGTGCAGTGGCTGCAGCAGACGGAGGTAGTGTAAAATGGGAGACCTCTCAGAGTTTCAAAGAGGGCAAATTGTTGGTGCGCGGTTATGTGGAGTGAGTGTGACGGCAGTGGCTAGTGTGTTAGGTGTGTCGCCAGGGACAGTGTCGAAGGTGATGACGGCCTACACAACACACGGGAAAACCACATCGGGGAAGCGGAACAGTGGGCGGAAGAAAAGCATCAGTGACAGGGCACGCCGGGTATTAAAGCGCATTGTCACGCGGAACCGTCGTGCCACTGCGGCGCAAGTGACGGAGGAACTCAATCAGCACCTCCCCCAACCTGTTTCGACAATCACAGTCCGCCGCGAATTACATGACATGAACTTACGGGGTCGTGTTGCACGGGCCAAACCTCTCATCAGGGACCAGAACGCTTTAGCACGCCGCAAATGGTGCCGTGACCATGCAACTTGGACCGTTGACGACTGGAAACGTGTGGTATGGTCGGATGAGTCACCATTCACCCTATTCCAAACCACGGGCCGTGTTTATGTGTGGAGAACGCCCAAAGAAGCGTATGATCTGCAGTGTCTCCGCCCAACTGTGAAACATGGCGGCGGCACGGTGATGCTGTGGGCCGCAATATCATGGTTTTCATTGGGTCCTGTGGTCACACTTCGCGGACGCATCACTGCCAACGATTATGTCGCAATTTTAGGAGACCACTTGCATCCTATGGTCCGGATGTTGTTCCCGGACATATTCCAGGATGATAATGCACCCATTCACACAGCTGGAGTTGTTGCAGCGTGGTTTGAGGAACATCGGGATCAAGTTCAACACCTCCCCTGGCCCGCCCAATCCCCAGATCTCAACATAATTGAACATCTGTGGTCCATCTTGGAAACACGACTCCGGCGACGATTTCCACCTCCATCCTCTCTCACAGAACTGGCCGATGCCCTGCACGAGGAATGATGTAATATTCCACTTGCTACCATTCACGACCTCTATGCCTCCATCCCACGTCGCATCAAGGCTGTTCTGAAGGCGAAAGGTGGCCCGACACCATATTAATCTGGTAAGTTGCACTTTCGTTCAGGTGTTTCCATTATTCTGATAAGCATCTGTACAACTGTACTATGTAAGTTCGCAGATTTTAAATAATAAAGCAAAAATAATAGGAACGAAAAAAAAGATGCAATACAATAGCATTCACTTTATATGTCAAACAATGCATGTTATGAAACAAAAATTACACATGTACTACAGAGAAAAATGCCATTCCTACTAAACGGCAAGTCCTAGAAAAAAATATGTAGGGATGTTGTTAGATGTTCTATCGATATACGAAGTTTGAATTTCTGACATCTGGATCTTTGTGCGTTAGCCAAACCAAGATGTTCATGAGGTTATATTTCGAGGCTAAGGTTGCCTTCATTGAACAAAGGAGATTGAAGGTGTAGACAATACTGTACCGCCCATGCAAATGAAGCTTGCTGGTTTGTCTTAAGCATCTACTACGCACCCAGATTGAGCCAATAGTTCTAGTACAGATTGAGCCAATAGTACAGCACCTACTTCTCTGATTAAACACCCAAAATATTAAAAACCTAATTCGGCTAATTTCCTTGAACTAGTTTCCATAAGGAAGTGGAATCAGGGACAACGCCTACAAATTTCCTGTTCCCAGTACATATTAAAAATATACTTATTAGGAAATGGAGCGAAAAGTAATACAATGGGTGAAATTTGAATCAAGAGGAAAGGAATTGTACTTACGTAGTTTACTAAGGGAAATCACATCAACATCTCCACACTATAGATAGTTAGATGTTTCGACGTGAGTCATCTTCAGAACAGCATAACACTAATCACGAATGAATAATTGATAGCGACAAAAACTACGACGGGGGACATCCACATCAAAAAGAACTAAGAAATATTCTGCGCATGGACAAGTACTATTGAAGGATGCCCACAAAATTTGTGAACTTACATTTCCTGACTGAAACTATCCAATTTAATACTTTTGCAAAATATTTTGTTTCCTTATACCTGCAGCCTCCACCAGGTCCATAGCTGTCCAACTCTCACCTGAGTAGCAAATTTTATTACTTCTTTACAGTTCAAAGTACAATAAAATTACAGAAACAAAGTTTTTACTAAAATAGTTCGCAAATGTACTGATTAAAATAACCCAAATTTATATTTTTCCAGCATGAACATGTTATGTTAGAGCAACCCCCCAAAAATGCTTACAACTACAACATACTTATATGGATAAATTCTATAAATATAAGCAATGAATATTAGACTATCACAATAATTTAACAATATCCCCAGAACGTAAACAGAAGTTTCAACAATGTCCACAGATGTTAATTTTGCAACTGCCGCCAAAGTTTGATTTTATGACAAAGTTCGTCTTACTCAATTTCAGATTTTTCTCTCAATTTCTTTCATTCATGGCCTTCCTTTTTTTATTATTATTATTTAGAATTTTTCTCTTCTATTTTCTTAGCATTACCGCTGTTTCCAAAAAATCGTTATATCGCCTCCGAGCAGATGTTGCATATATGAGCATTTTCTGTGTGATGACAATACTATCGATTCCTTTGCAATTGATAACAGCATCATGCACTCTCCTCAGTGCTATTATTGTATGTGGACATTGGTTTTCAATAAGAGCAGACTTCTTGATTGAGAAACCACCCTCAACTGTAGCATTTCCGTGGGAAAATAACTCAACTTTACCACTTGAGTATTTTTGGTTGTTGGATAGAAGGGAAGCATAGAAATCATCGAGCCTGGCAATTCCTTGCTTGTATTGCAGATATGTTTCAAAGATTTCTGAAAAGGATGTTCTGGCATCTTCACACAGTAGCAAGTAAGTACTCTCTTTTTGCATTTTCTGCTAGTTCCTCTGGTACTCTGTTAGCTTCGTACAAACAGTGAAGGAGTCATTTGAACCTTGTGCAATCAACCTGTAACTGGTTTAAAATTACAGAAGGATCCAGAGAAGACAATCCTCTGACTACCTTATATCTCAAGAGGTTTCTTTCTTTTTAACTTCTCAAGCGGGGTTCTCAAAAATGTCTCCCATTCCTTTCGTAATTGCAACAATTCCAGTTCAGTTGCGTGGACTTCCTTTAGGAACTTTTGGGTCTGGAAGCAGTCACATAGGCGCCGACTTAGGGAAAAGGACACTTTTAACTGCCAATAAATAAAAGCTGGGGTCCAGCCCTAAACCACGTCGTAAATGGAAGATCCCTAAGAAATACGATGGATCTGAAAATTCATCCGTAGATACATTTCCAGAAGTGTGTGATAAATACAGGAGAATGAATTTAAGACGAATTAATGAGTTTATTCCTTAGCTTGCCTTTACACTTCAACAGTCCATCTTCAGTGTTTCTAAGTCAAACTGAACAATTTCTTCTTGGTGATAACAAGCATTCTGAACATATTTAATCTTTCTATTGTCAGACATCGACAGAGAACGCTTGTTTCTCCAACGAAGCATAAGCATATTTCATGAAATTATTCAAAGCAGTGATCGTGCTGATATTAGTTCTTTCAGCGAAATAGTGATATACTTGCAAAAAGAAAAGCAACTTATCGGTCCATTACTAGAACTAGTGACATTTATATGAATAGTTCTACGTGCACTTCCGTATCTATGTGCACTATTTTTTTTTCATATGGGTTATTCGGTTTTTTTTTTTTTTTTTTTTTTTTTAATTTTAGCTTGGCAATATTTTCTGGAGGTCCACGGTGTGGTGGCAAAGTTCTATGTGCTGTGTCGGGTTCCCAGGTACAACTCCTCACATGAAATATTTCGGATTTCACAGTGTAGCGTATGGAATCAACATTAGCCGTACTGGGAATTACATCTGAGAATATCGAAGCCAAGGAACATTATGAACACAACGTAGATTACAGAAAAATGATTTCATGTCATATTGGTATTTGTAAACAAAATCATAATTTCGAAAACAGGGTTTTTTTTTTTTATTTTTTAGATTTCAGAATCACAAAAACTTAAGAACTTCGCGTTATTGATGCTTTTTTGTGATCGTTGCCTAGGAAATTTAGAAGCCTTAAACAAATTAAATAGAAAATGTTCATTGTTAAGAACTTACGCGGCTACGGACACTTATTATTCGTCGTCGTAGGGAAAGTCAATACCACGTATGAGCATTTTTTTATGACTGTGAACTTAGCATCGCGTTTTTCAGCAAAGAATTCAAAATGTAGTAGGCTCGTCCAGTGTTGTAAATAAATAAATTTAAAAAAAAACTGTTCTAAAACTTCAGGTTTTTATTGAAAAAAAAAAAAAACACATGAGCCTTCGTTTCTTTTTCACGGCAGCAATTTGTAATACTATCTACGTCTCTTTAAGCAAGAATTACTTTTATATACGTAATTAAGAAGAAATACATCAATTAAACCCTAGAATACTTTTTGGTATATGTGAGATTTTCTGGGTTATCCAGTTCTCAGTGTTGAGAACTTTTTTTAAAAAAAAAATGAAATACATTTCTTCCACGCTGTATCTGCGTCAAACTTAGCTTAAACATTATTCAACACAATAGAAGAAAGTTTTGGGTGTTTCTGACCTCAAACATCCCATTTATCAGTGTTGCCAGCCTATTTTAAAATTCAACTTATAGAAATGCCTTTATTAATACAAATCTACACGTGTACATTGATTTACACTAAATTTGACATACATGTTCATTAGGTACTAGGGCAGGTCATACAGGCACTCCAGGTACCGTAATTTGTCAGGGTTGCCAAACGATTAAAAAAATCTAATTTCATATTTGTTAGCGTTGGACGTATCCGCACTGATTTACACAAAATTTGACATGTGCATTAGGTACTCGAACAGTGCATGTGGATACTTCCAGCGCCGCAGTTGTTAGTGTTGCCATAATTTTAGAAAATAAAATTTTTAATTGCTTCCATATCGTTGAATATATTAGGACCAAACTTTGTATTTACGTTCTGGGACGCGTCATAGAGGTACTTCAGGTCCCACAGTTGACAGTGTTGCCAATCAATTTTGAAAATTAAATATTTACTACTTCCATTCTGCTCGATGTATTCGCACCAAGCTTTGAGTATACATATTCGACACAATCGAAACATAATGGGATTGTGTTCCCTGTACCCAAGCACCTAGTTGTCAGCGTTGCCACCCTATTTTAAAATTCAATTTTTAAAATGGACCCCATACTGTTACGTGCCGATAGTTATTCCTATACTTTCAAAAAGTGGGGTGGGAGGAACCGCGGGACGTGGTGGCTACGTTAAGATATATTTGATATAATAGTTCTCAGAGCCCTATTGTAACAGACGCATTAAAAGAAACCTGTATGTAGTTGCTTGTTTACAAGAGTATTCATTATGCAGCTCTTTTGAAATATACATATAACATAAAATACTTTTGTTACACTTCCTCTATCTGTATATATTTTCACAGTATGGAGCGAGCCTTGGAGCCCGGAGCATGAGGGAGCAATGCCCAGTGTTTTTTATAGTGAAACACAATGTACTAGTGGGGCCGCGGTGGCTCAATTGGTAGAGCTCACCTCTGGCACTAGGGCTCGTCGGATCGATCCCTGCTCGCGCAATGTGGGCTTTGTGGTGGACAAACATCGTGTGCGTTGGTTTTCTTGGGGTTCTCCCACTTTCTTCATTTCACCAATTCATCTCATCATCATCCATCCAGCCTGAGCCAAAGTTGCCTAAAGGCCATAAAAATTAAATTCAAATTCAAAAACAATGTACTAGTAAACCCAAACATCCCTGCCTTTGAATAGAAGCAGGTTATTTTCCGGGATTTTGATAATTGAATTTTGCGGACGGTAATTATGATCAAAAATAGATATGTTCCTTGAATAATACCGTAATTAGAAATTTATGTACTGTATATACGGGATGAGAGCATATTTCGGTAAGAATTAATAGTTGTTCAGTTTATAATAAAGATGTCTTCGAAGTTGTATTATCTCTAGGAACTTAAATTCTTCCTATAATTCAAAATATTTCTTTAGTTTCCTAGAAGTTTAATACTATTTTAATACAAACTATACCAAATGCATAAATAATCCCATCATTTGCCTCGGAAGTCTGCAGGAAAACAAAGCAAAGTAAATTGGGATGAATGTATGAAAGCTTAACTCCAATCCTGCTGATTATATTGATTATCTGCAGCGTAAAGCATTAAATCACTTGCTGTGTGAAAAGAAAATCATAAAAAAAAAAAGTGAAAAAAACTCTATAGTAATAATAATGTCAATGTCATAGTATCCATTATTAGTGGAATTGAGTGATTAAGGCAGGTGCATTCGGATTTGTTTTGAGATGTGATGAGGTCGAGTATGCATGGCTGCACGTAGGATGTTTGGTTAGGAGGTTAAGTGAGTAGCATCGGTTCTTTTCTCATGACTTTCAGCCACTTTTCCTTCTATTTATTAGGATTCTATTAGGTATTCTGCCCTTTCGTTTCAATTCTGAATTCATTTCTGGCCTTTAGGCAACATTGACTCAGGCCGGGATAGACAAGAGGAGAGAATGTTGGAAAGAAGTTACCTAGTTTGAAGATACCATTCCAACATACGTCTCGCGTGACTGAGGAAAAAAACTGGAAAAATCTCAGTCACGACATTTCGATTGTTCAACCAGCGCTCTACCAACTGAGCTACAGCCGCTCAGTCTTTCTTTTCACATTTCATACTGCAACTGACTGTGTGGAAGATATAAAACGCAGGCCTTTGAACTTTCCAGTGAGCGGAAACGCTTGCTACCTTGTAATCAAATGGTCCACGCTTCGATATAAGGTGGGAGAGATGTGGTTCGGAGTCCCGTCCTTAGGAAGTCATCCTGATCTAATGGAACGCAATGGCAAACTACCATGGGCGCCAATTTTGGGGTTTTCAGAGGGGGGCAAGAATATAGTGACGGTTTTTCTATGTTTTACTAAAAGTTATCAACAAGATAACCACTACAATATTTACTAAATTAAGGGCGCAAAAAGAACCATGTCATAAAGTACATTCAACTTAAAGTATACTGGAAGTTGATTGGAAATGCTTAAAAGAGTATAATAATGTCAATGACTTAGTAAACTTTAAGATATTATTTATGAAATAATTATCAAATGTGTCCCCTACAAAAAAATCTCTGTCCCAAAGTATCCGTCCTAGTTTACTTAAGACGTTATTAGGATTATTAGGAAGCTCAATGTTAAAACAATTTATCATATAAAGTCTATACATACAAAATTGAAAATTCAAAACTCTACTATCAGGAATTTGTTCGATTTCGTAGGGAAGTCAAGAAAGAGATAAAAATAGACTATAAGACCTTTATATCAAATTCTGAAAATAATATCAATGATAGTAAAGAAAACTTGGCGGTTCGGCGCAGAACTGATATTGGTAAATCACCATTTAACATGTCACTTCCGCCTCACGGCTGCAGATTTTTCGTATATAGGTAAATCTCCATTTAACATGTCACTCTCGCCTCCACCTCCGGCTGCAAAAAAAATTGATTAGCGCCACTACTCCACCTCCGGCTGCAAAAAAATTGATTAGAGCTACTACTCCCCTCTAGCGGTTATTTTTAAACTAATTAATTATTACCGCCATCTACCGCTGTTATTATTAATTACCCTCACCCTTATTAAGCAGCTGCTTTGCATCAGGCGAATACCGTAATGGTATATTTAACATGCTCGTGAAAATTTGTTACTGCTACGATGAACTTGTTTGGTGTGAAGTTTTAAAAATAACATCAAATTGTGTTATAAGCTTTCCTTCCTCTTGAAATTGCTGTAAATTCATATTCTGTATAAGTTTGCTTTTCCCTGATAATAGCGTGTGCACGAGCGGAAGTTCATATCAATGTGAATTTCATGTGAAAATCATATGTGAAAACTCTCAGTTGCATATTTTTGATCTCTCTTGTATCTGTGATATGCATGGAAGAGTGAATTACAGCTTTGTAACGAAGTTTTGTTTCTCTCCTGAAAACTCGCTTGCAGAAAACATATTCACTAAAATTGATCTATCACTCTTTCGTTTTTCACATCATAAATATATGAAGTTTGAGCTATAAGTATTACTGTACAATAAGTTTTTTCAGGAACTAGTTCTTCAAAATCCATTATAATTTTAATATTGGTTCTTTCTTTAATAACAACTTGTTTGCGTTTACTTGTATTAATGACATACATTGGACGATTTTCTATAAACTCTTTTGGGGAATAAAACATATCAGTATTTTTCTGTGTTACACGTTTAAAAGCAGTGTAACTATAATACATTTTAAGATAATCTGCTTTTGTAATATTAAGATTTAGGTTCTCACGAGGGAAGATTTCGTTACGAGAATTTTTTAAATAAATATTCGTAATCTTACATGTATCAAACTTACTAGCGTCTTTCTCCTGAGTATTATAATCACGATTAGTTTGGAAAAGAACTATTACAAAATCAGGCATATCGAATTGCAGCGAATTAAACTGTGTTGTTACATCAAATTCGAAATAAGAACCTGAAATATGTCGTTGAACACTTTGATACGTGAGAAATTCAATTGGTATTTGAGGTTGTCGAAGTATATCAGCTTTTAATTTCATCGAATAATTTTTCTCGTATTCGACAATTGGCATTCTAAGCTCCATTGAAGTAATCACTAATTTAGCAGCATGAGCTAATGTAGCATCATCTAGAGTACCATCTGCTTTCTTTGTTTTCCAGCGATAAAATAAAACGTCATTATTTGCACTTCTTTTAAATGTTATTCGAAGCCCACTCTTCCACATAATTTCCTTATAGTGACTAAAGAAACCAAACAGCAAACGTAATGGAAACAACACTGTATTATCTTTCCGTGAAAGTTTCGCATCAGTTATTAATCCACCTGACTTAAAATATTCAAGCTCAGGCTTTGATAATCGACATGTGGCAATAGCAGTTGAAGTGATTCCTGGATAATCTATTCTATCAATAACAGTACCATGTTTGCGTATCTCTACCTGCGAAAACAAATATGGAACAAAATTATCTATTAATTTAATATTTGACCCTGAAGTAAAAGTTCCTCCAGCATCTCTTCCAATAACTTCATATTTGATGTATAAATCGGTGTAGTGTGGGTGCATAAACCCATCGCCGGAAGTGATGTCAAATTCTAAATCTTTGCTTCATTCAAGTTATTAAATGTACGACGATTCAGTGGGAAAGATTGATACTCATAGCTTTCAATAAATTCCATCTTTAAAAAAAACTATATTATATTCAACTTTGTTTCTTTTTTGCTTTGATTCTTGCTATAAAAAATCATTTTAATAATCATTTTCAATCATGAGAATTGCACTTGTTATTGCGCCACCAAAACTAATTGGTTCATGTAATTCATTACTAACACTTATTTCAATGGAACGTACATAGCTCTCTTGTATAGGAAAAAATAATGGATATAGGCTCATAAGCAATTGGTTCTAAAAATTGTTAATGGTTTAAATGTTGCTATAATATTAGTTTCCTTGTGCTTATATTCCCCATCTGCTATAATCATACTTCTTGCTAAATTACAGTGTATATTAAATGTTTCAATACTTAAGAACTTTGGAAGAAATTGACCTATATGAGTTTCTTCTGTCTTAAGATCACTATTATTCTTAAAACCTAATAACTTACCAACAGTTTCCATATTAAAATTTTCTGCAAATGGTGTAAATTCCATTCGATGAGTTACATGATTTTCATTTAGAAGCACTTCTTTGGGTAGTGTTGTTTCTAATGTCGATGCATTATACTGACCTGGTGGTATATTATGTCTCTCTCCTTTATAGAAGTAGGTATTGCTATTTTTTGTTACATTTGGTATTAGGTACATACTATAAAATCCAATCAGTGCAATTTTCAAATTGTAATTTTGATTATCAATTTCATTATGAAGATTCAGCCGAAGCTTTGATGTAGTTCCTGATAAGTGCAACACAATCATTTTTTTAATAAAAGACTATGTAATATACTATTTTTATGCATAATTCATTAAGTAATCAAGTTTCAATCTTTCAATAGCTTGATGAAAACTGTTTCCATCAGATAAGAACTTTTAATAGTTTA
The DNA here is from genome assembly GCA_022664845.1 of Lepisma saccharinum. Classification (NCBI taxonomy): domain Eukaryota; kingdom Metazoa; phylum Arthropoda; class Insecta; order Zygentoma; family Lepismatidae; genus Lepisma; species Lepisma saccharinum. The sequence continues at coordinate 14,789 of JAGDQP010000467.1, read as the reverse complement.
ATACATAAATGACCATCAATCACTTCATCGAAATGTTGTATTCGATCACTATTATATTCAATTATAGTGTTATTAGGATTTAAATACTCAATCAAAGACTTGGGAGGTACTCCACCAAATGAATCGAATATACAAGCTTTATTATTTTCATACCAATAACAAATCCAGTGAGTTCCTGTATTAATTGATTGATCTAAGTTAATAACTGCACATTCTTGTTTTAACGGTGGAGTAGAAGGAAGATTATCCGACATGTACACACTTCTAAAGTGTTTAATATTCAATTCTTTTTTAGCTATACGTTCGAGATCATAATTGGTGAGCGCTTTTTTTACTCAATTTAAGTCCTTCAGAAGCTTTTTCTTTCTTTGTTTAAGTCCTTTACCTTTAGTCAGAATTGATGATTCCATAACTTCATTGTGACGCTTTTGTTCTTCTAATTCTTGCTTATTTTTCTTTGCATCGATTACCGCCTTCGCTATAGCTGCTGAACCACCTGCAAGACTACCAACCGCTCCCAATGCAGCAAGTATCGCAGGAATTGTAAATAAGAAACCACCTATTTTCGGTTGATTACGTAATTTTTTTAACTGCGCTAAACTTAATGTTAGAGCCATATTATGCCCCTTTTTTAAGCATTTTTGTTTCTTCGCAAGTTGTGCTTTATTTAAGATATTGCTAAAATTTAATGACTTTAATTCTTGTGCCGCATATAAAATTTTACACCTTTTGCTTTCATTGTATAAAAAGGACTATTATATTCATAATTTTGAATTTATTCAACTACGGCTCAAGCTTCTACCCAGTGTTTAATGCAGCAATCTATAAACCCCACCCCATTTTCCGTTTTGTGTTCATTGCCATTGCTACTCCCAATGAAGCCAATTTTTCACTTAAAGCAGCATCTTTGCTAATAACTCTATCAAAAGCTTTAAACTCTAACTCTTGATCAGCTCTATGTCTATCTGATAGATCTTTAAAGTTCTTATACGCAATATCATGCTCTCGACATGCTTGATCTAATCTATTTATACCTCGATCACCTTTCGCTAATCTTTCATCTAAACGTGTACCAGGACCACAGAACTCGTAGCCTGGAAGATGAAGTTCAAAGGGTAATTTATTAATAATATCGTTCACTAAGCCTTTACCTTCAATAGTATGCCAAAATTTTGCTGGAAGAATATGAATGATTTTTATGAGGTAACCTAAACCTTTTGGATTCGAAATAATAAAATTGGATAATCGAGATGAAATCACTTCCATAATACCCACTTTTTCATTATAAAAATTCTTATTCCCAGCTGCTTCTTCACCTGCTATAACTAATAATCTATCTACTAACTTTCTAACATCATCCATCCAAACAAATTGTTGTGGCATATTTGTGTAGCGCTTAATCCCCTTTCCTTGCTTCCTTTCTTTCAAACTTTCACCTTTAGTTTTCAGTTCAAGCCAAATAGGTTTAATTAATGTTTTGTACTTATCGCTGGAGCTTGATTTTACTCTATTCTGTGATGGATCATGATTCTGATATAAAGCATTCGTCATCTTTAAAATTTTCTTGTAAGTTTCATAATCTTCATTAGTAAAAGCTACTGGTTGTTTACGAGTTAACTCCCATAAACCTTCTGTTCCTTTAAATTTTTCATAGATCGGGGTTGATGGATCTTGTGCGATTTTACTCTCACTATAAATAATTAAATCATCATTATCAAAGAAAACATTATAACTTCCAATTTTCCACTGCACTACTCCAGCTATACCAATAGAGTATAATCCAAACACTTCATCTTTATCTAATCTATTAGTACTTAATAAATATCGACTCGCTAATGGACCTAACTGAATTTCTTTCTTTTCTTCATCATCTTTCGTTTCTTTAGTCTCTGGCAATGTCTTAGGTGAAGCAAATAACTGTTTCTCAAATGAGGTTTCTGATGGTGTTGGTGGATAATTATTATTCTGTTCTTCTACAGGTATAAGTTCTGTAATTAGATTTCTGTGGTCATCGATTACTCCTTTTAATTTCTTTTCCCAAACTTTCAATCGCCTGAATCAATGGTTTCTCTTGACGTTTTTGCTTTTCATAATAGCTACGGTGACTCTCTTTCCATTCTTTAAAACGTTTCGCCAAGATATTTCGTAATTTAATATTATTTAATTTTCGTTTTGACTATATGAAAAAAAGACTATATTATTTCCGCTTTGAAAAAGTAACGTACGTACATCAATTAATCATTGAAAACGTTAAACGTAAATGATATAAAACGATCACTCGATTATAAAGAAATGATCGATTTTGTTTCGATATTTTCCATTGTTTGACTTTCTCGTCATATCGATTTTTATAAAACCATAAGGTTCCTTCCAAGCAATAGAACAAATATCTTTAAATTTATTAAATGACATATCACAAACAACACTCATTATAAATATGCTTTAAATTCGTGTTGTCTTGATGAAATACACAAAAAATTTGCATTATCTCTAATAAGTTGTTTCGGAACTTTACTATATGTTTGTGCTAAAAACAATCCATTCATTTATGTCTACCCTCTGTAAAGTAATTCCGTACCTCATTCTGATCTTCTAATATATAATCATCAAATATAATAACAGACCGTTGCTTGCAATCTTCTAACTTTATAACGGAAGGTTTAAACGTAGCCAACTGATAGTGGAATCTCTTGTATTTCATTATAAATATGCTGCAGTTGTTGATACTTAGGTTGCTCTAAACTTTTAGAGAATACGTATAAGTGTCTAACATTCCAATAAAGCCAATTCGGAGCTAGAATAAAATTATCAATAACTAATGCAGTTTTCCCGCAACCTGATGTACCTATTATTAACCAATGAATGTTATTAGGAAGTAATTCACCATTCAACTTACCATAATCATTAGCTAGCAAAAGTCGTTGCTTAACACTCCACATTTTATGATTGATTAACTATATTATAGCTTTGAGATCGATCCAAGAATTATCGTTCGAAGATAAACCTAACCACTTAACTAATGCTTTATTTTTAGTTCTACGTAATATCTTTTCAATTAAGTATACATGAGGGCGTTTGGTCTTCATTAGTTCTTGCTCATCAAAACGGCCCTTAATAATCTCATTGCGCTCGTCTTTTAAATATGTAGGTGGATCAGTCTTAAAAACAGTAGCTATTTGAAATATTTCTGTGCTCCAATTGCGAGTGAAGCCTCTTTCAAACTTATTTTTAAACTTACTAATTCGAACATAATCTCCTACACTACATTTCGCCTTTGACGATGCTATATACTTCTTGCTATACACTGCTATTAATTTTTGTTCGTTTTCTTTCTTCACGGCGTCAATAGGTTTCATTTTTACCGTGCCATGTTTTTTTTCGTTATACTTCTTCATTAGTGCTTGTAATATATTATACCATTTATATTACCTTGTAACGTAAATTGCTTCCACATCAAATTACGTAATGTTTTATTAAATCTTTCAACAATACTAGCTTTTTTATCGCTGTATGAAGAGTAATGAGTAATACCTTTTTGCTTCATTAATTTAATAAACTCTATTATAAAAGTCGCTACCGCGATCTGTTTGCATATACTTTGGTGCTTGTTGAATCGCTTCAAGTATTAAACGCTCGTGTAACTTCTTTCCCTGTTTTATTTTTAACTGGTACAGCCCATGCGTACTTACTAAAAGTGTCAATAATAGTTAGAAGGTAAGAACACCCTCTATTTAATTTAGCTAAACCTTTCAAGTTTCGTGAGTTCATTTCAACCAAATCTGCTTGCCATAAATCATATATACCCTTGGTTACAACAGGTATTCATCTATAATTCCGTCTTGCAGCCTTGTGTTCTTCAACAATGGCTAATCTACTATTCATTCTATTGAAAATTAATTTTATTGAGAACTAATTTAAAGATCGAGAAATCAATTGAGCAATAAAGATCAAATCAATACTTATTGGATATTCACCTGGTGAAAATTTATCTGATCGAACTACAAGCACATCGCCTTCTACAACATTGAACTCATGAAGTAAAATTTCGTCTTCAGATGGAGCATCTAGTACTCTACTACCCTCATGTATTCCTAATGATAAATTGTCATACTTTTGTCCACCGCTCGCTGAATATATAACAATAGGAAACTCTTTATTCTTCTTCTTAATCCAATGAAAACCAATAAGTTTTAGCTTACCCAAACAAGGAATTTCAAAATACGGCGTATTCATATTAAATAAATACACTTTGCCACTAACAATGCCACGCGTGAAGTCTCGTTCTTTATTAGGTATTGAATAAATTGTAAAGAACTGAACACTATGTAAGTTGCGTATTGACGTTAACAATTCATTAGATTTAGCGTATATAGCTCTATACAAATCGCTTTTCAATTTATCTTCTAAGTCTTTCAGTTTTGCAATAATTTCAATCTTTATTTCATCGTTATTGCTATTAAAGTCTGTTATTGATATGAAATTTTTAATATTATCTTGTACTTCCCAAAGTTGAGTCACTGTAGGCATTAGAGCTATTGATGCTTCTACGTTACGAAAGTCATTAATATCAGCATAGTTTATAGATAAGTTATTAAGAGAATCAGTCACTGAAGTATATTTCGTTTCTAGATCACTAATTTGTTTCTGCATATCTGCAATCAATGTTATGCGTTACTGCTGTATCCTCTAAATTTTTCAACATCATATTTAACCCGCTAACTATTTCATTAACCCCATGAACATAAATGAATTTTGAATGTTCTTGAATTGCTTTTTTAACTTCATTTTGAACATTAGTTAACACTTCTTGTATACCAGAAAGATCTTCTAATGTTGGAAGGAATGTTATACTAGTTTGAAGGTTTTATAATTGAATCTTAATATCATCTATTACTTCAGGGAGGTTTTCTGTTGTTTCGATTACTGTTTGAATGTTACTTATTGTTTTTTTAATTATTTCTACTTCTTGCGAAGTTGGAAGTGTGTTAATAGTTTCTTGGAGTGCAGTTAATTTTAATTTTATTTCATTTTGATTTTGATTTGTAGAAAATTCACTTAAAGACTTACGTATACTCTCGATATCAGATTGTTTTGGTGTGTTCTTTTGTATTTCAATTAAATCACTTTGAACGGTGCTTACAACATGCTGAAGATTAATTAAATCTGCAAGACGATTAAAACCCTCTAATTTATTTAATTTTGCAAGTGCTTCCTGTAAACTACTTACCTCAGTAGGAATGTTATTCACAACAGTCTGTAGATTCTTTAGTTCAATTTGAATATTCGTGAGTTCCGATATATTATTAATTATTGCTTCAAACTCACAAGCTCTCTACTAATTTGCGATATATCACTATAAACAGGTAGGTTAGCTAGATCATCACGCAGTTTATTTGTTTCACCAGTAATAGTTTTAAGTTAATTTTGTAGAATCGAAATAACTTCTTGCGTCTTTTGAAGATCTTGAGAGGGATTATTTTGAAGAGCATTTTCTAATACATTCACAGCTGTTTGAAGACCATTAAAAGTATTTTGTAGCTCCGTAAGCTTTTTATTCAAATTATTGACTAGATCTTGTGCTGCAGTATTTGTAATGACTTGATTCTTTATTAATTGTACTTCATTTTGAATTGTCGTTATAATATTTTGAACTTCGGTAAAATCACTTTTATTTACTAGCTGTGAATACATAAGAATAACACTTTTCAACTCATTATTAAGTTTTTGAAGTAGATCTAGTAAATGTTGTTGAGCTTCTGTGATTTCAGCTTCAATATTTGAAGATAAAGTATTTCGTAGTGCGTTAATTTCACCCTTTATTATTTTAATTCTTTGATCTAATACTGTTAGCTGGTTTTCATGATGTCGGAAGGTAAATCTGATAATGTTTCATGCTCATGCGAGTTATATCGCGGGAATCCGAATAAATCAGTAGGCATAATAAATAATAATAAACTATATTATAATAAAATGTATAGAAAAAAATCAAAAAGTGTTTTAAAAAAACACACAGAATATGCTTTATTAACATTTGAACAAGATATTAAGCTTGATAATAACTATGTACATACCTTACCAACTATTTAACTTTACTGTTACACAAATGAAAATTAGCTTGACTCGCCAGAGGTTGAAGGTCGAACACACTTCACAAATTATTTCACCATCATTATTTACAATTCTTCGATGACCGATGGCAATGTGTGTATCTTACAATCAAGAATTTTACGTTTATCATGAGGTTCTAAAGCTTATTTTTGTTGCTTTAGTCGAAAGTGTATGCTAACGTGACTGAATTTGATGTTGCTCTTTTGTTAATATTTGATCAGAAAGCAGGCAATTCTTAAAATCATCAATTGTAATCTCATTTTTCACAATATTTTTCTTCACACCCTTAACCCTCTTTGTTTCTTTCTTTTCTACTGTATTCATAGCATACACTTTCGATCGTAATCCTACAAATTCTAGAAAAGGTATTCCTTTCATCTCATCCTTCATTTTACCAGGTACTTTCTCATGTTCTAATGGGATATTATATTGATTATTTTCAGGACAATTCGATGTGTCAAAACGGTCTATTAAATCAAGCATATCTTTGTAGAAATTTTCGCAAATAATATGAGAGACTAACGAATCCGTGTCGGTGTAAACAACAGTAAGCTTATCTCCATATCGAGATTTCATCACTTCATAATGAAATTTGTACATTTCTAATTTAGCAAGATCTAAAATAGCACTTAAAATATACACAGGTTTAATTTTGTGAATTTTCGTAGCATATGAATAAGTACAAAATTTTCTGAGTAGATTGTTCTAGATTTAAATTGCGGTTTTGCAATGAGTTGTTCGGCTTTTCTTTTATCAGAAACAAGTTTTATATCAGTATACTTTCTCACATTTTCCATGGTTTTCCCAAACACGCTGTTGATAAGAAGTTTGTAAAAATCTTTCTCGAAATCGGTTGTTGCCTCTGTGCGTCGCTCGGTGTTTTGATCTATGTAAGACTTAAGCCACTTCGATTGAGAAAACCATAGAATTCTGTGTACTTTTACAAGTTTTAAACCGTGAGCAAGATAAAATTTTAGCAATTGAAAATGCACAACATAGTTTTTTTTTGGATTTAGCGTTAGTAGTAATTTTCGTTGTTTTCCGTTAGGAGGGATTTCATTATCAGGTGCTAGTGAGTAATCTGCGTGATCATCATGTAAGTTCTGAGGATAATCTAAGTCTATCTCTGCAAAGAAACCTCGTTTATCTTCGTCGGGATAATTTAGAATTTTGTTCGAACCCCAATTTTCTGGTGTTGGATCCCATGAAAAATTTCCATAGGGGAGAGGCTTACTCATAGCATAACCATACAAATTATTCGCGTCCAGGTACATTGTAAACGAGGTTTCTTTTTGTGGATCGAATTCACTACCGAGAAACTTATTGTTAGCTTTAATATACCTTAAGCTACATTGGGATACACCGCCACGGATTGATTTTTCGATAAACAAGTGCATATCAATATCTGAAAATAACTCTAATTCGATTTTAGTTTTATGAAGCATAGCCTTCCAAGATAAGCCTGGCGATGTGTATGAGAAGGAAGGGTCAATTCCATATGAATTGATGCATGTGTTTCTGAAATTTTCTATCACATCAGCTGTTAGCAAAACATCAGTGGTTAGATAATGATCATGAAAATCTCCAATTTGCAATCGAATTTTTCCCATACTTGCTGAACTAACAAATAATCTTCATTACTGCATTCACTACCCTTAAGTATGTTATTGAATGCTGTTTGGGGAGGTAGTTTTGTTTCATTAAATTTCGAAGCGTCAGTAAAATAATCATAAGGAAAAATACCCTTCCTTATACTTAAATCAAATTTCGCATCATCAGGGAAATATTCATGAGTGTATTTCAGTTCTTCCAGCTTTAATTTTTTTACTAATTCATCAGTATAGCAGAAACCGGTACAAATCTAAAAATCTTAATTCAATTTTTTTACCATTTTCGAAATGGAACCCCTTTGAAATTGCAATATACTTTTCCTCACTTTCTGCAAGAACTTTTATATCACCTGGAATACAACCTAATTCTTTCACGAAGAGATGCGCATCATATGAAGATAATCCGTGCAAGAAACATACTATAAAATTTTGTTTTTTTTTACTTGCAAATTGCAATTATTGCAAAGAGGATTGATGTAAGCTCCTGATAAATGATGGTGGTGATACACTTTTGGGTTATTTTCAGTATATTCTTCGCAACAAATAGTACACTTCTGCGATTGTTGGTGACAAGAAAGTTGTTCGGGGTTAAGAGGATTCATTGGTAAATCCTGCTCTAATCTTGTAACAATATGTTCTAACTCCTGCAAACTTTTTAAAAAATGCTGCGCTGGATTATCACCTCTATACAAGTGAAGTTCGGTTGGGATTTTATCGAACCAATAAATTTTGAAACAGTAACTAGCTAATTTATATTGATAGATTTTTGTCCTTGACGTTCGCTAACTGGCTTCAAAAAACTTTCGAAATCCGCTATTACATCTGCTTTTAAAAACGAGGGGTCGGTTTTAAATTTAACAACCGAACCAGGAACAGGCATAATGACAGTTGGTTCATGTTCTCGACAAAAATGTTCATGTTCTGTTTATGTTCATCTATAAAGTGGGATAAACAACACCTGCAGAAATAATAACGATGTTCGTGACTAGTAACCTGACTCCTCACTAAACGAGAAAAATTTCTTATTAAACAGTAATGATGAGTAATTGTTGACGGAAGTGCTGATGATGATGATGTTGCTACGGTTTCGTTTTTCACACACAGTAAGTCTATGCTAGTTCAATTGGATTGATGTTTACTGATATGAAGAGAAAAGACTTTTTCATTTTCATCATCTATACCATACACATTGACAGAAATTGGAGCATTAGGAAACATTTTGTTGTAATGCTTCTCAAATTTGGGAACATCATGTAAGCTTACAGGAAAATGAATGTCGTTATTTTTAAAAATGGGAAGTATTTCATGTGCATAAGGCTCGTAGTGAGAAATTTGATTAGCATGCTTTTTTGAATCAACGGGGTTAAGTTTAGCTAGCACAGCGTACAAAAAACATTTTAAATCTTTATTTTTAATATTAAGAATAGCTTCTTTCTTCTTAATAAACTCAGGGAGTTTAATATGGCACGACGCCGCAATTGGATAAAGGAATTAACATGCACCTCAAGTTTATGATTAGGAGTAGAGGATAAGGACCAGCCTGAACCCTTAATCGCTCTGTCCTCTTGATTTACCTGTAATTCCTCCAATATTTCTTTAATAGTTTCTCCCACAACCGCAGATTTCGAAAATGACTTATTGCCACTATGTACTGAGAAACACTGTGTTTGTCCATCTATTTTCACAAAATCAGCACTCAAAATAAAATTTATTTTTAAAACTGCATCACATTCACTAACTTGCTTCTCCGAAAAATGTACACATTTTTTTTTCTATAAAAGCGAGAAAGTAGTGAGTATCACCACTATCGCTATTAGCGAGTTTATAATCAGCGAATGTCTGGCATAACGCACTTTTCGTTGGTACATACGAATGTTTATTTCTCATGTGTCGATCAAAATTTTTCATACTAATTTCTTCATCACACACAGCACAATTAACAGTTGCTAATTTTTGCTTTTTGTAGGTTCTGTTTCTTCTTCAGTTCTAAGGTGGGGATGTTTACGTTTGATATGAGTATTATAGTTCTTCTTTAACACAAATTCACCACCATCTTCACACGAAATTTTTTCCCTTGTTAATTTGGGTTTCTTAGCAGGCACTATTTCTTCTTCAGTTCTAAGGTGGGGATGTTTACGTTTGATATGGGTATTATAGTTCTTCTTTAACACAGATTCACCACAATCTTCACACGAAATTTTTTCCCTTGTTAATTTGGGTTTCTTAGCAGGCACTGTTTCTTCTTCAATATTACTCTTTGGAAGACGATGTTTTCGTGATTTATGTCTAGTAATATTCTTCTTTAACACAGATTCACCACAATCTTCACATAGAATGTTTTCCATTTTTTGGGGAAAAAACTATATTTAAAAAAAAGTTTTTCTTTTTACACTAGTTTTTTTTTATTAAAATGTCTAATACTCAAAATCTAGTTCATGTACACAAGAAAAGCACTTATTCTCCATTGATCTTCAATACATAATGCCACAAACTATTAGATTTTCAGTTCAAACGATTTCCCCAATTTTTTTACTAACTTTGAAGCACTAAAAACATATTGTAGCTAATGCAAGCATAACTCACAACCAGGCGTTCTATACCAACAGACCAACAATCGCAATCAAGTGATTCCAGGTTTCTTTCGATATAAAAAGTCATGAAGTCCATAAAGTTCTTCTACGCTAATTCAAAGCTAAAACCCACTGGCAGGTGTTCGACATCGTATGAAGTCCGAACTGAATAATTTAGTTTTAGTAATCAAATTCTCTTCGCGTAGCAAAACAATCAATAACCCAGTACACGCAACTCTGCAAAGAAGAATAATCACTGCTGTAAGAATTTGCTGTTATAGAATCGACAAAGCTAGGTTTGCTTATAATCAAAAGCCTTTCAATACCATGAGCGGATATGAACACTATAGCTACGAGTGTCATGGATATGAAGTAGTCAGGAAACGAGAACAATAAATTTTCTCTTCATAAATAGCTCACACCACAAAAAAATGAGGAAATATAACTACGTTTTATACTTTTAAATCTTTCAGTTTTATTCCCATTTGAAAAGAATCAACAAGAGAGATTAATTATTCGTTTTTATAAAATTTCCTCTTTTATTCCTCTGCTATACATTTCTGACAGTCAAGAAGAATTATTCCTGTTTATATCATGCATAATACCAGGAAATAAATTGAAAAGAATTTTTAATTTCGTGTCAGAATTTATTCAAACTTTTTGATTATTTATTTTGATAATATGGGTGTGATCTACAAGTATAGAATAAATCAAGGTTGGGTTATGTAACTGAGGGGTTTAACACACCAAGCTCATATACACGCACACACACACCCACACATGTATGAATAAAAAGAAACGACAGACTGACAATCAGTGTAACCAACAAAACATTTCAAATGAGCAAAGTGTATTGTAGAAACTTCCGCTCGTGCACACGCTATTATCAGGGAAAAGCAAACTTATACAGAATATGAATTCACAGCAATTTCAAGAGGAAGAAAAGCTTATAACACAATTTGATGTTATTTTTAAAACTTCACACCAAACAAGTTCATCGTAGCAGCAACAAATTTTCACGAGCATGTTAAATATACCATTACGGTATTCGCCTGATGCAAAGCAGCTGCTTAATAAGGGTGAGGGTAATTAATAATAACAGCGGTAGATGGCGGTAATAATTAATTAGTTTAAAAATAACCGCTAGAGGGGAGTAGTAGCGCTAATCAATTCTTTTGCAGCCGGAGGTGGAGTAGTGGCGTTAATCAATTTTTTTGCAGCCGGAGGTGGAGGCGAAAGTGACATGTTAAATGGAGATTTACCTATATACAAAAAACCTGCAGCCGTGAGGCGGAAGTGACATGTTAAATGGTGATTTACCAATATCAGTTCTGCGCCGAACCGCCAAGTTTTCTTTACTAATGATGATCCAGGTGGAAATTTATTAAAAACAAAACATCTTCCCCCAAATATATTAAAATTTCAAGGTCAGATTCGTGTAACAATGAAGAAATAGCTAATACGTTTCCACAGTACTTCCAATCAGTATTTGTATCCTCTTCTCAACCGTTCAGTAATTTTGATAGCAAATCGGAATACTGCCTGTAACTCAAATGCATTTGAATGAAATAGGAAAGGCTGCCAAGAATCTAAAATTCAAAACGACAGTTAGATCTGATGGTATACCCTCGTATATAGTGAAAGGATGTATTGATAAATTTAAATATTCCCTATTGATTGCGTTCAACTTGACACTAAAAACATGTATTTTCCCTAACAAATGGAAACTGCTTCAGTTTGTCCTATACCTAAAACATACAAGAGACGAGAAATTACCAACCACAGGCCTATAGCAATCTTACCAATCTTCGCATAATTCTCTGAACTGATTGTATATCAACGAATTATTGATCATTTGAACGCAGTTATCTCAACTAAACAACATGGCATTGTTTCACAAATATCCACGGTAACAAACCTTACAATTGTTACAGATTCTATTGATAACTCGAACAAAGGAAAGCAAGTCGATGCGATTTATATTGACTCTGAAAAGGCATTTGACAGACTTAATCACAATGTATTACTAGGTAAATTAAATCACCATCACTCCTCTCTGCCTTTGATTAGGTTCATGTGCCCTTATCTAACTAATCGCAGACGGTCTGTTCTATTTAAGGAACATAAATCTGACGAATATATAGCACTTTATGAGTCCCGCATGGCTCGAATCTTGGACCGTTGTTATTCCTCTTATTCATTAATGACCTACCGCAATTCTTACCAGATAATGAAAAGATGCTAGATGACCTTAAATATATGCTAAAATTAATTCCATGAAGATGCCATAAAACAACAGCATAGTTTAGGCAACTTTACTAACTTTTATCAATCAACTTGTAATTAATACGAAATTTTATCATTCAGTACAAATAAAACGATTTGTAGATTTAATTGTTAAATTCATAAGTAGGCCCGACGTAGATAAAAAATCTTCACGTTTGATATGAAATTAACGTTTAACAACCACATAAAAACTATTACAAATGAAGCTTTTAAAATTCTAGCATTTGTAATAAGAATGGGAAAAAAATTTAACGTTTCTACATTAGAGAAAATGTACTATGCTTATGTTCATTAGAGCAAAGACGTAGCATTTCTGATGTTATTTCTTAGGAAAATAATTCAAAATGGTTTAGACTGCACAAACTTGGTATCATTGTTACAGTTTCGTGTCCAGTCATGAAAAACTCGCGTAGACAACACTGGTCTCTTCCACTGCAAAAAGGCAAGGACAATATAATTATGAAATCACCAATCTGGAGAATATGTGACTACCTACAATGAAATGTGTAGAACTTTCATCGAATTGGATATATGTGATCTGTCTTCGT
>JAGDQP010000466.1:106491-161290 GCA_022664845.1 Lepisma saccharinum | reverse complement strand
ACAAGTTTACATGAAATATGATCATGAACTGTATAGTTAGAAACAAATTAATACCTACGTGCATATTTACGCTAATCAAGACTTGCCACAATGAAATATTTCAGACGCATACTTTCAATATAAGATTTAGTAACTGATTACAAATAATTTCAGATTCAAGTTAACTGAAAGCAATTATTCTATTCCAGAAATGTCATGTATTAGAAATTATTAACGATGTGATTTCAGATTTTAGATCCTCAAGACAACCTCTCAAAACACTTTAAAGTATCAAAATTACTTGATACGATACCATATTTTTTTTATAAAATTAGAATCCATTTGAAAAATGTATGTACGTAATTCCGTTTCCAAACACTTATCAATTATACTTTTCCAGTAAAAAGTAAATCTTGGCTTGTAACGATCCATCTACATACGCAGATACTTGTGGACTTTTACTTGTGGGTTACAAGTGTAGACGACTACACTGTTATTTCGAGAAACAGAATCACTAGTAATACTAGTCACATTGTGATACTAGTCCGTTGACTTATAGCTAGTATTTTACAACTGTAAGTTTGAGAAACAGGGACTTTTGAAATGAATTGATATTAATAGTGTAGAGACTAGTAAAATTGTTCCAAAAGTTTTGAGAAACCGGCCGCTGAAAGTAGTAATAATATTTCTGGATATGTAACTTCAGCTTAGAACATTAGTCCAGTGGAACAACGTCAGGCTACTGAGTATTGAAAGTGATTAATGTAGGTTCTAACCCCTCTTCTTGCCGAAGATATTATTACAAGGCAAAAGTGAACAATCGAATAGAAACTTCTGTTCGTGAACGTCGAATACTAATAAATGTGGAAGCAGCTAGCCGAATTCCCTTTGGTAGGAACGTCCTTGTAGAAAAAGAAGACGACGACGAATATTGGTTGGAAGATTCATACTAAAGTATCTGTGTATTAACAGTGCAAATACGAAGAAGTCATTGACCTGAAGCGTCAAGTTTTCTTGTACTTCTTTATCACAGAACAACTGTAACATGTGTTGCGTAAGATTTTAGAAGCGAAATGTGTGGTGCAGTGGTTTCGTCTTGACCTTTCATTCTGATGATCCGCAGTCAGCGCAGTATGTTTTCGACTAAAATGATACCTTCAACTATCTACAGAACTCAATCAGAAATTCTCCTTGGGTCTGAGAGAAAAGAAGCATCACTAGCTACTATCAGAAAGTAAACCTTGTGTTTGCGTTTGTTCTTTAGGTAATAATACATCAATCTAGTTTCAAGCTTTTCATTGATCTTTCTCTATCCTTCTCTTTCTTTCCATGACTTCATAAACTATTTTTTTTCTCTTTCTCTCTTACTAATTCCTTCTCCTACACACACTCTCTGTCATTATGTGAGTGTGTGTGTGTTTATTCTATCTCTGCAGATTATTATAAACATTAGTTTATTCGTGTCGTGATGAAAATTGCCCGGTACTACTTCAGTCAGGATAGATGGTCGTACTAACAGCTTTCGATTGCTAAGCCAACGCTATAGCAACTGAGCTACGGCCACTTGATCGATCTCGGTCTCCATGTCGATCCATCAACACGGCATTAAGAAGCAATATGCCGATTCACAAAGCGACAGGTTTATATATTTTACTCGTTGGGTTTGCATCTTATTTATAGCTTTTAGGCACCTATGGATCACTCCAAGATAAGGTTTTGTGAAATGCGGTAGGGAGTCGGCCAAGACGTAAAGTGAAGGCATCATCCCGGTACATGCCTGATGTGGATGAGGAAAACACTGGGAAATCCTAAGTCAGGACAGTCAACCGCTGGTACCGAACCGAGGACCTCCCGAATTCGAAACCAACACTCTCCAAAGTTAGATATGCTGGCCGTTTGGAACGAAACATACTCATATCTACGTTTATCACATGCACGCACACACACACACATATTTCTGGAAAGGGAAAGATCTTAATTTATCTAAGATATTCTCCATATGATGCTCAAAGATTCAAACTTTTATTTGTATCTGTTGAATCTCTATATATATATATATATATATATATATATATATATACACTCCTCCCTTCGGGGAAAGACCTCATCCACTAGTGGATTGAATATGACTGTGATATATATCATGTAACATATTTTGTGTATTTTGCTGCTAACATCTTCTTTGTAAGTATATAACAACATAATATCACAAATTATAAAGCATAAATATCGTGCCCCATTTTTAAGAACTGATAGAAACAGACGTTTTGTCTTGTCTTTCGTGCATAACATTAGTGTTCTATGGAATACTCGATTCATTAAGAAAGAAATAATTACCTAGTAACCATAGGTTTCAGCATTCATTTTCGTTTCTTCATGTTCGGTACGGATCTTTTCTACTGGACAATTTTAATTACGTCTTTCAGTAAATTTCAACTAATGGCGCAACTAAAGTAAACTTGCGTTAGGTTCCCTGTTTTGCTGTTTCAAATGCGATCTCTCTCTTTTTTTTTTTCATTCTTTCGTACATACTACAAGAAAATATAAATATCTTTCCAGAAGCCAGGACATGCGATAATGATTTCTCTTAAAGAAAAAAAATATCCAACCCTTGCTCGTTCACGCACACACTCTCAGAATCACACATCGCCCCCTCTACGTCAGTTGGGTGGCCTATCTTCTAGGCTTGGAGAAAAATCGTGTATAATAAAGTCATGTGAACATTATTTTGGCCATGATAGTACATATACGAGACACTTCTTCTAGTTTATAAAAAACAAGAAATATACAAAAAGAATTAAGACAAACATGAACATAATACTAGAACTAAATCTCATTTTCAGGTTCCGTCTCACAATACTACTTTATTTTCGAAAACAATTGCATATAATTGCATATAAGACCTAGTCATATTAAGTCTCTAAGATACACTGTTCAAAAGATCATTGCGTAAAATGTTGTTAAACTATTGCTTTTCCAGTGTGGAAGAGTACTTGCAAACTGAACTAAATATAGCTTCTAGGTAAATATATATATATCGCTTCCAGACCAATGGTAGAACGTTTCTTTATCTTTTATACAAAGTGTAATGTATATAATTATGTGTATTTCGTGTATGTAGGTGCGTAATTCATGTATTAGTAATTAAATGAGTTTGTATCCATATATTTGTAATCAAAATATGACAAGTTCTATACAATATGGCATTAGCCAATGTATTGGTGTCTGAACGCAATAAAATTTCAATTTCAGTATTATACATATTCTCCGTTTTCTATGTAAATGTATTTTTATTATTTACTCTAGCATTGTATGAATTTCTTTTAAGTGTAATCTGTGTTCTTTATTTTTATGCAAATTTGTCCTTGTGAGTTCACTGCATCGTAGTATTATTTTGTGAAAAATCTTTGTTTTTGTATTTTTTAAAATGTGTTTTTATTCTTGTCTCGTAGCATAGTATGAGTTATTTCTATAATCAATATTCTTTCTATTCTTTGCAAACCTCTATTGTTTGTATATTTTGATTCTATTCACTTTAGATAGTATACGTTCACTGTAATAGTAGTTTATGTGTGTGCATGTAATTTGTTATATGTATTATGTGTATATTGCTAAATCCACGACGAAATCCGGCTTGTTCCCTTCCCTGGTTAAAGTCCAAGTCACGTTCAATACGATTCAAAATAACTTTGGTGAACATTTTGTATAGAACTGACAGTAAACTAATTGATCTTAAGTTTTCGACGCGTTCTTTATCCACTTTCTTGTACAACAAAATGATAACAGCATTATTCCAACTTGACGGTATTTCTCTCTTCCTCAGGCACATCGAGAATAATTTTCATGTTTCTCTTTCATTTTTTCACCTTCCCATTTAAACAACTCTGCTGTGATTCCATCTTTTCTTGCCGATTTTCCGTTCTTCATCCCTCGAAGTACTTTATCCACTTCTTTCATTACTTCTGGGATTTCTACATCATTTTCTTTTGAATCATCATTTCCTACTTCTTCTTCGGAGTAGTACAATTCTCTGTATAAATTTTCATATGTTTTCATAATTTTCTCCTTATTTCGTGTTACTGTCCCGTTGGTCTCTTAACTGGAATTATTTTCTTTTTCCCTGTTATGAGCTGCTATTTGATTTTCTTCAGACTCTTTCTTGTTTTCCTCGATTGCATTTCTAGCAAGATTTTCGTTGTATCTTCGTACATTCTCTCCTATTTTAATTCTTACGGTTTCATTTAGTTGTATGTACTCAATTCTCTTTAAGTAATTTCCCTCTCCTTTCATTTCCCTTCTTTTCTTCATCAAGAGTTTAGTTTCTTCTGAGATTTTGTTCTCCTTTTTCTTTTTGATGTCTACTATTTCCTTGGCTGTTCCTCTTACTATCTTAGTCAGTATTTTATTTTTGCTCTTGGTGTCTTCTTCATCCTCTAGCTGTTCCAAGGCGCTGAATCTGTTGCTTAGTTCTAACTCGAATGACGATTTGAGTTTCCATAGATTTTCCAGATCTAAAAGTGGCGGTTTTCCTCTGATAAGCTTCTTTCTCTCAAGTCTAGTATTTTGTTTCAGCTTACATCTCACCATCCTATGATCACTTGAGATTTCGATACTGTTCAGAACAGGCACGGCTTGCAGAATTTCCCTGTTATTCGATAAAACTTAGTCTATTTCGTAATTAGTCCCATTTGGGCCTTTCCATGTCCACTTCCTCTGGGGTGGCTTCTTGAAAAATGTATTGGAAATGAACAGTCTGTTAGCTTCTGAGAATTCCACTAACTTCTCTCCTCTCTTGTTTCTTTTGCTAAATCCCAAGTTTCCCACTTTCGTGTCACTGCTCTGCTTAGTTCCTACTTTCGCATCGAAGTCTCCCATTACAATTTTGTAATGTGATTTACTACTATCCAAAACCTTCTGTATCTCCTCGTATAGGTCTTCGATTTCCTCCTCCTGATTTCTAGTTGTTGGAGCATACACTTGTATAATTTCCATACTGTATCTCTGTTTTTTCTTTATTACTACTCGTACGATTCTATCTGAGATTCCTTCAATTTCTGTGATCTGTGACTTTAGGTCTTCATTGAGTATAAAGCCAACGCCTGTTTATTTGCTATTTTCTGTTATTTTGAAGTAGAACATGTGCTCTGACGGTAGTTCTAACTGTTCTTCATTCTTCATCCGCACTTCTGATAGGCCTATGATGTCCCACTTGAGAAAGTCCAGTGCTATTGTCTTTGCTCTGCTTTTTCTCAGTTTCGTGGGTTCAATGTAGAAATTGTTTCCCTTTTTTTACATAGTTCGATGTGAAGATTCATTTTTTATTCAAGTTGTGGAATAACGTTATTATAAGAGTTTTGCCACCATAATGTTTACCTTGTGGCATCATGCAGAATATCGCCAGTTAGTTGGTTGGGTTCTTGTGGAGTTTTGTTACCCAGAAGACGAAGCTGTTTTTCTTATTTCGAAGAGACTTTATTTACTGAACCTCTTACAATTACTAACCTGCCTCAGTATCAGTGAATGTAACATTTCTGCTTTTAGCCGGTCTTGAAACCGGATTGTTTAGTGGTGTCCACCTTAAGACACTGAGTTCAATATAATATGTCCACAGTAAGAAGGCTGCTTTAATCGGTTATTTATTCTTATCTTGTCATTGGAAATTTTTGTCACTGCGTTCACCACTGCCACTAACGAATATTTATTTCTGTTCTAAAAGGAATGAAAAATTATGTTCGGTCATCAATTTCCGATAATAGGAACGCCTCGTTGATGATTTGGCTGTGGAACGAAAAGAGGTTAAGAAAATTTATATTGGCGATCTTGTTAATGATTGTTAAAATGAAGCCGAGACGCTACATTTTGATACATTAAGGCTTTGCATCTGCTGTAAATAGCACTTTACAAAAAGTTAACAATTAAAAGTACTTTAATTTTTGTCTGATAAGAGTATTATTTGTTTTTAGCTATATTATATTAACAGCATAGAGATGTATGTGAATTACGTACAGAGATTTCGTCAGGATTTTCAGATTGAGAGGGAGGGATGCAATGTCAAAATTGGGGGAGTGCAAGTGGAGTTTTCCGTAGGTTCTGTTGATTTTTTTGACCGTACATTTTTAAGTTGGGGTGCTCCCGAGGATTTAGGAGTAACACCCTCACAGGGGGAGTCTGGCGGAATCACTGATTACGTATATGCAGAATATGAAGTAAAACTACGCTTGGAAGTAGCTGAGATGCGCCAAACGATATAAGGCCGAGAAGAGAATCTTGATCTTGCCCAGGAAAGAATCCAACGGCGAACGATTGTCAGTACGATGATGAACTTGCGAGATCCGTAAGCCATAGAGATAGTTAGTGTAAGGTGTTATTCCTGTATTCCTCCAACCGATATTGAAATTTGATTATTTTGATGAAACTATGTTCGTAGTGAAAATTAGTAGTAATGATAATTTTTAAATAATTATTCATTTTTTTTTAAAACGTTAATATATAAAACCTAATTAAAACCCTGTCTTAGGAAAGAACAATAGAAACCTGTTTTCTCTCACCGCTATTTCCTCTGTGCCCATAACTGATTATGGCACAAACGAAAATTTTAATTGCACAAAGGACTAACGTGATACAAACGATTGTCACTTTCAAAGTTCAAGAGGTGAGGAGCTGTTTCCCCAGTCCCCCACACTTGCTTTCACCCTATATTATAAACCGTTAGGGACAAAAAAAAGTTTTATTTTCGGGGGAAAAGAATTGTCAAAATAAATTTTGAATTTGGAGAGCTGGAAAGACTGTCGTTTTACCAGACCTCTACTTTATTTTTTGTTATATTTCAGAAACGGTGAGAGGACAAAGTAAGCACAAACAAATGGCAAAAAGGAATTTTTAATTTGGAGAGATGGGGACTGTCGTTTCACTAGTCCCACGTTGTTTTATATATATACGGAAGGTGGGTCCGACACGTTATTAGGTAGGTATCCCATGACTTTTGGTACTTCAGCGTACATATACATGTATATAAGAAATAGTTTTTTTTTCGAATGAATTAAAGTTATTGTACTATTAAAATAACTGTATTAGTAATTATTGTTAGCGTTATTTGTCTGTTTCTGGTATTAAAAGAACGAAAATCATTTTATAACTATATCATTTCCTACAAAAAAATTAAAATTGCGCACATTTCAAGTTTTACTAAAAGTATTAGAAAGTTGTAAAAAATATTCTCAAATCTAATTCTGGACGCTTCAGAAGCGGTTCTAGGCCGGGGGCCGGAGGGGGGGGGGTTGGGTTATCCCATTTTTTTGCAGTGAAGATAAACTAATATCGTCAATTTTCTTGAAATATTTAGTATAATTAATATTTATTTTGCGAGAAGTTTAATGTTATCGATTCTTGAACATGAAATGAAGTGTACCATGATAAGCTTCTTCTATAAACATGAGGGGGGGGGGGGAAGGAGTCAAAGTGTATGTTAGAAACTGCATTTTGTCGAGTTTTAAACGATTCTTTAATATCTTAGAACAAGTTTCAAGTAGTTACTTTATTGTTTATTGATTATGTAATACAGTAGTCTATTTTTTGTTTTTAAAACCTTTTAGAAGTCTTCACTATCAACAACATTTTAACAAAGGGAAAAACACATCATCTAAAAAATTAATATATTACTTATAGGCAATGCGGTGTTATTTCGAAATTATACCACCAGTAGCTTATACCGAAAACGACAGAACCCTAATCGTTGTCCGACTTACTTCTTACTATGAAAATAATATAGGAAATTCTAGTCCGACCTACAAATAAAAAGTAGAAATCTTTGTTGCTGTTTTTTTTTAAATCATCTTATTTAGGTCTAAATTGGTGCTGAATTATACAATATATCCAGTGTGGTATTTATAGATTTTTTAAGTGTGTGTGTAGAGGCAATGACTCTTAATGCCGTTTTATGTAGTGTAAAATCAAATCAAGTCATTTTATCCAGTATAAATTTGGCAGTTAACTATAAATTTCCCTCCGTAAATTCCATAAATTCCATGCACCGATGAAAAATATTAAAATGTTCACTTTTTTGCTTCAACTAATTATTGTTTTCTTACACTGAAAAAGGTTTTAAACGTACATATATCATTCATAGATATACCTAAGGAGAATTAATATGCAATTTTTAAAAAGTGACTGAAAATGACTAATGTGTATCTCACACACACACACAAATAAACATTTGTTGGGTCATTGTGTGAGAAGAGCTTGTACTGAACAACGCATTGGAACGAATGATGGGAAGGCAAAAGAGGAAAGAAAGAGAATGTAGATTATGGACAGCAAGACAGCATCAAAATAGAAACACTTTATATATATAATATGCAACGTTGAGAGCTGGCCCCCCAGTTTTTTTCCTCTAGAACCGCCACTGTAAGACAAGGAAGAATTTCAGAACAGAGCAAGTTTGTTCTATCCTGCGCATCTGTCTTAAAAGAAAATGAAGAAGTAATACAAGATGTTCTTTTATAAGAGCATTATTTTGTTCTTTAAGAATTTGTACACAAAACCATTTGAAAATATTTTTACTGTGTAGAACGTTTAGAGTTGAAACGACAAAATGTATAGAATGGATCATAGTTTTCTGAAGCAAAAATAAAGAAATTAAATAAAAATATATAAATATCTAATTTTTGTGAAAGTAGTAAGAGACAGCAGCGATTAAACTGTTTACAAGAAACATTTTATAATTGACTGAAGTAAAATGAAATTGTATTGAAGAAGAAAATAGATTAGATGCAAATCCTTCCATTACTGGGCATTCCTGCTCAAGTGACTCTCTAATTTTGAATGCATCTGTTTTGTGAAACCAGCATTAAAATTAAAACAAACAACAAAAAACAAATATATATTATGATGAGGGAAGTTCTAAAAGGTCTGGATGAGCTTTCTACATTTCTCAGTATTTTTAGAGAAAGGGCACGGAAAAACGTTGAAGTACAGGGTGTCCTTTAAGTAAGGATATGATTTTGTTATGAAATAACTGGATACAAGACAATTTGAAATGATTCTTATTGTACAGAATATTTACAAGAAGTAAGGAATGGATTATATATGTACGGAATATTATGTCAACCAAATCGCCGTCGGTGTGCGACATTATTCATAAGCTTGAAGCTATTAAGAAATAATATGAAAATCCACAATTTACGTGGTGAATGAAAAGTATGGCGAAATTTGTTTCCGAAATAAATCCTTAAATTTCAGTGTCATAAAATGTGTATACTTGCTAGAACATGCAGTCTAGAATGTAACTGCAATTACACGTTGAAACAATTACATCTGTTTCACTTGAATTCACTACCTAAGAATGATTCCTATATTATAAGACATACACGTTAACTTAAAGAGATAAAAATATTTGCATGTAAGTAAAAAAAAAGTGTACAGTACTATTGTAATATTTCTTTATAGAGAAATCATTTTTGATTGACACCAGTGTCGAATTTCCGTTGTAGAGGGTGATAAATGTAACAGAAGAATTCACATTGACGAGTACATACGTATGTTTGTAGTGGTAAAAGGAGTCCTGCATTATTCCGTTGAGAAAGTACTTGATTGGTAAAGTAGGGGAGCGGAACCAATATTTCGAACGCAAGACAGTAGTGTTCTATGATGTTGTTTGTATGATGACTCCTTTTAAAAGGAACACCCTGTATTACTGATAAAAGTGTACTAGTTATTAAAGATTAAAATTATTCTAACACATTTGAATAAATGCGATATGTGAGTGTTTCTTCTCACTGTTTTGAATGGAACAAATTTGATTTTTTTTATTATTTAAGTCCTTTTGATATCTTTTGGCTCAGGCCGGGATGGGTTAGGTATTGACAATGACCTTTCTTAAGGTACTGCCCAGGCATTTGCCTGTTGAAACAGAGGGAAGCCCTGGAAAACCTGTCAGGATGGTTGGTCGTGGGATTTGAACCCACGTACTTACTCATTGCCGATGAGAAGGAACGATTTTGAATTAGCGAATAATAATGAATGTAATCATTAATATTTAGAATTATTGTCAAGTTAAATTTGTTGCAGACATCTTGGCAAAGCGCGTTCATGGTTAAAGGCCTATTTATTGGAGACAGTCTTGTGCCGTTACACATTTGTCACAAGACCTCTGAGAATTGGAAGCCGACCTTTCGGACCTACGTCGTAATGTTTCATCTTGAGTCACATCGAAGAACTCATTTTGTAGAATTTGCCAAATATGCTTTACTTGGGTTTTATAAATATAGTCTTCTTTTAGAAATCTTCTTTGTTTATGGTGAAACTAGTTCCTGTCGACAGTTAATCTTGTATCTAGGAGGAGGGAAGATCGTTGTCTTGAGTTGGAAAACACAGAAACACCATTCTCTTCTCTGAAGTTGGCTCGTAAACAGTTGTGCACTACTAAACAAAGTTTGAAAGAGCTTGTTAAACCAGTAACAAACTTGGAAACAACAAGATATTGTACTTACTTCTCTTGGAACTAAAACGATGCATATATTTATTATGAGATGTAACACTTATTCTTAGAGTACTAGTTTACTTTTATTTAATAAGAGCAGTGTAACATCGGAAATACAAAGCCTCAAAAATTTGATTCATCGCTACTTGTTAAAAATTAATAATAACAGAGAAATATGTACTTTTAGTAGATTTTGAATGCCTGGCGTAACGCATTACTGGAGTCCAGAAATTTAGTTTGCCATAATTCTAATAGTACTTTATGACTGTAATTACATAAACTTGTAAAAGGAATATATTTGTTTTCGGATTTGATTATCATGAGTTATGTGACAGGATGTCGGTAGGAAGTTGGCGAGGGTCCAGTTTGGAGTTACCATCACGGCATTACCTGGCGTGACAGGTAAAACCCTGGGACTATTAAGAGTTAAATATAGTTGCTTTGAAGCTAACAGTGAGATGAAGGTAATCTCAATCAGACTGGCAGATACTTAATTATAAAAATAGATTTCCATCTTATCAGTCAGATAATTGAAATATTTAAAGTTCTGCTATATTTATATAACGTATAAATACTTAAAAGAAACTATCACTAATTTTTCTGTGATATTTAATAATGTACAGATGTAGAATGAAAATGTGGCGATATTGGTATGAGTGTTTTGTGGCAATCGTTTTAAGTTTCAAGACAGTGTGGTAATTGAAGGGGGAACGGTGGAATTTTCCAGGCCCCTCTGGACATTTCCCCGAAACCTAATTGCTTTGTGCTTCCTAGGGTAATAACATTTTAATAGCTTCATGAACAGTGCCGCATTAAGCTCTGTGGAGGTCCCGAACTATAGCTCTAGGTTTCAATGTTAGTGTTTCTGTGAAAGCTAACGTGAACTTGGCCCCAATATTTTAGTAATGTAAATTTCTGGATGTAAATTTGAAGCACTAACAAAATGAGTTGTAGCACTTAGGACTAGCGAAGCACTAACCGGTGTACTATAAATAATCGTTAGTGCTCATGTGGGGGGAACAACTTCACGGACGTGCATTGTTCAGAGGAAAAATAAGCTTGCAATGAATAGAATACGCAATGCAGATTGATCGTTATATAATTCATGTTTCGATGCGAAAAGAATATTTCATTAACTTTTTTCTTTCGTTGAGTTCCAGGCAATGTACAGTTGAGACTTATTTAGAAATATTTTAATTAACATTCCTTCCATTCCTTTCTCAGAAACTGTATTTCTTTTCTGAATTACTTCTCTTCGTTTCTTATAATATTGGATAAAATTTGCAAGGGAGAACGGATGTAATTTAAAATATTCATATTCATATATATATATCATTCGCATTAATTTAATTGTATATTCTGCCAATCATTTTTTTTTAATATTTCAAAATTCTAGACATTCAAAGCTAGTATTACATAGGAACTAATAATGAAATATGTTACGTCAATTTAATTTAAGTCTCCTTCCCGAAAGATCGTAGAATGTTGCATCAGGAAAGTGTACAAAAGGCTTCATTTAGGGACGGCGGGGAAGACAATTCATAGCCCCCTGAGTTCGAGTTATAAAGCACTAAAGTAGTAATTTTCTTCAATTTCTTGTAGGAGTTTGGAAACAAATTTATAACTAAAACAACTACTTGTATCGTGCTACGCAATGTAGGTTAGTGATTTTTTAATTGCCTGTTATAGCAATTAATTTTGTGCTGACCTCATATAAAAAATCGAAAATGAGAAAAAGATGTTAAAGTGTTTTTGTTTTTACCTATAGTGCGTTTCTTAAGTCGGGCGCTTAACTTCGTCTTCTATAAAGAAGTTTTTATCTAAATACTCTTTACCTTCCATATCAATACCGCTTAAGAATAATTCTGCATTACGTCTGCATGCAATTACAATCGGATTGCCGAGAAAACCCGTGCGGTGCACTGGCACACTAATATGGCGTGAAATTGCTTGCCTACCTCTTGCAGCGCCACGAGAACACAAATAATTTGATTAAAATGGTAAAATAAAGGAAGATTGTAACGAAGAAATCAATAAAAGAAGATCAACAGGTAAAGAACAACACTTAATTTTGGACTACTCAAGTACTGTAGATATTGTATATACGGGTATGTGTGTCGGGCGTGAGTCGGGAATGGGCGTGGTCGCGCGCAGGCGGCGTGTTCCCATAAGCGAAAAAACAAAAACAATAAGAATGGTATCTAATGCGAACTTTGTGGATTCGATATCCCCTCCACGGTCATGGATACTTAGAATCATGGGGACCGCCGCCTGGCGAGACGCGTAGTGTGCGAATGGTTGCGTGTGCGTGTTAATATAAATTACGTGTGTTTAAAAGTGAATAAGAGTTCCCCCAGAGTTTCTGCCGACTCGGTGGTCTGAACAGGATAACTCTGGATGGAGAATAAACTTGAGAATTGAAACCAAGTAAATAATCAGGTGTGATGAAGAGATGTGTGGAAGTGTCTATATGTGACAATGTGGTGAAGATGAGGAAGAAGAGAGGAGACTTGGAACCGCCCCAATCCAAAGGATCTGGAGGATTGGTCCAGCGGCCCAGGACCTGGATCTTCAGAGTCGACTTCCCCACCTGAGTGAATGAGCGAGTGAATGTGTTAGAGTAGGGATAGCATTAGATTAGAATAGAATAAAATGGGACCAGAAATTAACTTTTTTCTATGAATACTGTTAGCGATTTTGTTTCATCCATGATTTATTGTAATATTTTGATAGTTTAATTGTTTTTCGTTCTAATAAATATTAATATTAGTGTATAGGAAATAAAAATACAGATAAAATATATTGCAATTTTCAAGAAAACATTGCTAAATAATTTTGTACATATAAAAATTATAGTATCAGTTTTAAGCTAGAAAAGGAGGAAGATCAGCAAAGCAATAATAACATTTTATTATACAATCTAATAATAAGATTTAAAAAAGCGAATAACTAATAAACAAAAACGCGAGGATTTGTAGTGTGACTGGATGTGTGAAAGAATACTCAAAGGAAACTTAAAAACTAAATAAATAAAGTGAAGGGAAGGAAATAACAACAATAAAAATAATTCAAAATATATAAATAAATAAATGGAAGACATGTGTTAGAAAACTAGAGATAGAACTTAACAAAACAAAAATTACACTGTATTGTACACTCAAGTCTAATGAAATATATATGATATTAACAAAAAAAAAGAATTAATCTCCCCAACCGCGGAAACAGGGCCCAGGTTTATCCATCGGGAACTGGGCCAAAGAATCATCCCCATAACCCTCCCGTCTCTTAAATTCCTTTTTTTACATTTTTTAAAATTTTATTTGTTATTTTAACTGTGGAAAAGGTCCTACTGACTCCGCACCCCGACGCCGTGTCAGGGGTCGAGGTGGGGAGACAGAAAATGGGGATGGCCCACCCCAACTTCGTGGAGAACATCTTTAGTTCGTTGCGTCACTCAGACGCGCGAAGCGGAGTTGAGCAAAGGATGCTGAGAGGTGGGGGTGGCAAGGTGGGTCCCAAATAATAATAATAATAAAAGATTGTAATAAAAATTGAATATCTTTATGAATATTATATATTAATACAAGAGGAACAAAAAGAGTACATTGTAAATAAAAAATTGGAACTGTTAAAATTATTGAGTCATTATTTCATTTTTGTAATATAAACAGGCATCTTTATTTCGGAACTTAGTCCAGTCAATAAAGATTTTGTGTCGGAACTAATTAGTAAAAAACTGAAAATTTTCCAGCTGTTACAACATCATAAGGGGAGTGTTTTCTCAAAAGTCTCCGTTTCTCCCCCTCTTGCTTCCCCCATAATCTCCCGGAACTACAAATGTACAGACTTTCGGAAATTGTATTATATCTCCGTAACCAATAGACGTAACGACATGATTCATTTTTATTATAGTTCCTAGATAACAGGCTACAAAAATGTTTATCATGCGTAGTACGCTATCTCTAGAAGTTTTGCCATAATTTAGATCAAAAGCGCAAAATAACGATATTTTGCTTTTAATATTTACAATTTTTACGGTGTAGCTTGTTTCAAACTCACAATAGCAAAAACGCGTTCGAAATAAAAGTTGTTGCTTGTTTCATAAGCTTTAAAATGGTATATAGATCAATACGGTTGAACAATTTCTGTGCTAGCTATTGAGGTACCAATGACGCGCAACAGTCCGCGAACAATGCTTTACCTTCTATGTGTGCCCTATCCATATTAGGGAATAGTCCTGTCATTAAAGGTTTTGTACCGAAACTAATTAGTAAAAGGCTGATATTTTCAGAAGTGTTAGACCACAATATCAGGTGTATTTTCTGAAAAGTCATCACCCCAATGCACCCGGAACTACAAATGTACAGACTTTCAGAAATTGTATTATATCTCCGTAACCAATATACATAACCACATGATTCTTTTTTGTTATAATTAGTAGATAACAGGCTACAAAAATGATCATGATGCGTTCTCCTCTATCTCTAGTAGTTTTGCCATAATTTAGATCAAAAGTGAAAAAAAAACTATATTTTGCTTTCAATATTTACACGTTTCACGATATAGCTTGTGTCAATCTCACAATATCAAAAACGTGTTCGAAATAAAAGTCGTTGCTTGTTTCATAGGCTTTAAAATGATATATATATATATATATATATATATATATATATATATATATTGATGATTGAACAATTGTTGTGGTAGCTATTGAGGTAGAATGACGCGCAACAGCGCGCGAACAATACTTTTCTTCTACGTGTGCCCTATCCACATTAGGCATTTGTGAGCTGTTGACAATTTGTCTTTGCTGTGTAGTGGTAGGAATAATAGGTGATTGGTAGTGTATTCTGATGGCCTTTTTATGTGATATATCACGCACCCAGATAGCAAGCAAGCTTGCAAGAAGGTTGAGTCACGTCAAAATAGCTATGTTGGTAGTGAAAAAAGGGAAAGGAAGTAGGTACTTCAATTGTAAGCTATTTCTGTACTCAGCATGAGAAAATAGAACCTCATAGAATTTATTACGATAAGGTTAGTCATATTTCTATTAATTTGAAAATAAATTTATTTGGTAATTTTAGTTTTTATTATAAGCTACCTTTGCAGATGTGGTATTTTCAATTGAACGTTTTAGGTTACATTAATTTTTTTTCTAATAGCGTAGTAATCGGTTTCATTTTAAGGAAACTTTGTGAGGTTCTTGTGAAAATTTACGTAACGAAATTAATGCATTAAACTTATCTCTTGAAAATAAAGTAGGTAGGTATGTAAGTAGGTATGTAAGTAGGTAGGTAAGTAGGTATGTAATCGTTAAAATATAATTACGAACATTATTGGTGTTAATTTGAATGTAATGATGGACTGCATGAATAGCTGCAAGGAGTAAGAACTATTCGGGTTCAGAGTGCACATTCTTTCTCCTACCCTATCCCGGTCGGAGCTATAGATGCCTAAAGGCTATAATTCAATCCAATTCAATTTAACATAGGTGGATCAAATGTGATGATGGTGACTAGCTGAGTTTTCTACTTTGATCTGCTGTCAAACACCATGGCGTGTAAATAGTACTAGGATGCAAATTTATAAATTGTACTGGTATTATGTAATTATGTACATTGATTCACTTTTTTCATAGTTACTAATAAGATTGCTCATGAAGCAATTCCGACCAGATTATAGTACGAATCAAATTAAAGGGTTATTCATATAGTGAGTTGCTTCTTGAGAGTATCGATAGTTTTTGAGTTCATTGAAATCCTCAAGCACGTTATTAAGCCCACTTTCACCAGTTTTCTTTGGGTAATAACACAGACGAATACCTTCAAGATTGAAAGAACCACCCTAAATTCATTGAACCTTTATCTCAGTGTTAATAGTGGTACTAAGTGTAACACATTAGATCCCTTCCATAGCATGAAACGTATTTAAATTATGCAGTGGGCGGATATTTACATCTGTGTTGTCAAACACATGCTGATGAAATCTTTCACTATTAATATTTGATAGTACTGCATTGATGAGAGAGGTCATATAAACAAGTTTCATGGTATGATGCGCAGATTCCCATGGACGGTAGTAGATTGAATAGATATTTTGATCCATATAATCGATGAAGGTTTAATACTAGACTTATTTGCATAGGTGACAGGAATAATCTTGGTCTTACAGCTGCTATTATAGCACGGTTTATCGCAATGGACTTCGTGTTAACTTTCTATGATTCAGAAACATTCTTCTTTGTCGCTACACTCTCCAAAAAGACCTAAAATGGGGTTTTGCCCGTCTGACTTGCTATCAATGAAATCTGGGTACCGTATATACTTCAGTCATAACATCCTCTGTACGTCTTCTCGTATAATGCTTGCTGCATCTAATATTAACCATCCACTAGCAGGGGCAGTTTTTTCCCGTTGTTATATCACTGATACATAATTTTATGTGCCGTGTTCGGTAAGCAGAGTATATTTTTCTTTCCAGAAACATTTGAAACAGTTATCCGATCCTTAAATGTTATTAAAGATGTTTGTGTGTATATGGCAGCCATCCTCTTGACCAGATAAGCGTTTCATAATATATTTTAATTCATTCAGATTGTACTGGCAATCGCCACTGTTTTACATGTACTCAC
This sequence comes from Lepisma saccharinum, assembly GCA_022664845.1. Lineage (NCBI taxonomy): Eukaryota > Metazoa > Arthropoda > Insecta > Zygentoma > Lepismatidae > Lepisma > Lepisma saccharinum. Next base: position 144,203 of record JAGDQP010000466.1, on the reverse strand, counting down.
ATTCGTCACTGTTTTATATGTACTCACATAACATACGAAATGAATTCCCCTGTTTATATTTTGGTCAAACCACGAGTTCTCCAATTGGTTTAGTTCTTAAAAAATCTTTGTAACCGTTTCCATAGCACTGTATTTCTGGTACCACAAGGTTACTCACAATAAGAAGCCTATTCCTTTCGCTTTCTCCCCACTCATAATTTCGTAAGTAACTTTTCTTGACATGATTTTACCTCATTTCTAAAGTCACAACTATATGAAAACACCTCTTGTGCTCTGATGGAGTTTTAATACTGAATTTTTTTTTCCACAAATGAAGCAATTTCTTTTTAAATCCAACGCTGCTTCTGAGGTCTTTAGAAAAGTTGAAGATATTGAAAGATAAGATAGGTTATTGGTCTGCATTGATTTATAATCAGTTTTGATACTAGTATGTCTTATATAATTCTGCATACACGCGCTGTGAACCCGAATAATGCTTTCACCTTCCAACTTTTCATGCACGCCTTCGTTTCATTTCAAATTTGCCTCAATAGTGTCCATAATTATCTTTTCACTATTACAGTTTCTCTTTCAAGATATTTCCCACTAAGAGCACAATAAATCAAAATCAACCATTCTTCTTTTATTATATTTCTAATAAGTAATTTCTTATGTTTTATTATGCATTCATTCCGCTAAGCAAATTTTCACAAGATCCTTATAAAGTTTGTTTTTAAATATTAACCGATACTACACTCGGAAAATATATAATAAATATAACCTACAACATTCAATTGAAAATACCACATCTTCAAAGGTAACATATACTAAGAACTAAAACTACCAAATAAATTTAATTTCCAACTAATAAAAATATGACTAACCTTATCGTAATAAATCCCATTAGGTTCTATTTTCTCATGCTGAGTACAGAAATAGCTTACAATTGAAGTAGCTTCTTTCTTTCACTTTAATTCACTACCCACACAGCAATTTTGAAGTGATTCAACCTTGTTGTAAGCTGGCATGCTATCTGGGTACGTTATATATCACATGAAAAGGCCATCAAAATACACTATCAATCACCTATTATTCCTGCCACTACACAGCAAAGACAAATCGTCAAAAGCTCACAACTGTCTAATGTGGATAGGCCACACGTAAAAGGAAAAGTCTTGTTCGCGCTCTTGCGCGTCATTGCTACTTTAATAGCTGTCACAGTAATTGTTCAACCATATCAATATATACATCATTCTAAAGTTTATGAAACAAGCAACAACTTTTATTTCGAACACATTTTTAATATTGTGAGTTTGAAACAAGCTACACCGTAAAAATTGTAAATATTGGAAGTAAAATATCGTTATTTTTCGCTTTTGATCAAAATTACGGCAAAACTACTAGAGATAGCGCACTACACATGATAAACATTTTTGTAGCCTGTTATCTAGGAATTAAAATAAAAATGAATCATGTCGTTACGTCTATTGGTTACGGAGATATAATACAATTTCTGAAAGTCTGTACATTTGTAGTTCCGGGTGGATTGGGGGAAAGCAAGAGGGGGAGGGGTGATAACTTTTCAGAAAATACACCTGATATTGTGGTCTAACACTTACGAAAATATTAGCTTTTTACTAATTAGTTTTAGTATAAAACCTGTAATGAGCCTTGCAAGCCCCTATTTAGTTTCTGATTAATCAGGTAAAATTACTTTGTAGACACTCCGTTGTACAAACAAACATAAAACTTTTTGATTAAACATAAATGAACGGAGGTGAGGAAAAAAATCAATGAAGTGTTGCTCATTAAATTTCGATTAATAAGTGTGTGGTTGATAAGTTTGTTAAATATGTATTTGATTTGCGTAGCTGAATTATGACACTGGGGATATTTTATTCAGTTTATGAAAGTTTGCTATCTAAAAGTATTGGCTTTAAAAGTGGCTGTTTGTGCTCCTCCGAAGCGAACTCTTCGGGAGGACAAGTTTATTTTTAAAACAGTGATACAAAAGTTTTATTGCGGCCGTGAACTGGGAACGTGGAAAGGGTGGTTCGAAAGCAAGAGGGATCGTAGGGCTTTTCAAGAATTGAAGTTAATTTTAGCCTCTTTTGAACGAAACAGCAAGCAAATTTCCTCATGGAAACGGTGGGCAAAAGAAAATTTGCCAGAAGAAAAGGGATTGATCTGGTGGACGTTAAAGGTGCAGGACGTGTGAGCGTTTAGCTCTGTGTCCAGCCGAGGAAGGTGTAAGCAAAATAGATGGAAGTGTTCAGGCCTTAATCGGAAGGCATGTAAACGTAAATTAAATGTATGGTTACTTCATAAAATGTAGCAAAGATTTAGCTTTAAATCTGTAGTTGTGATTAATAGTAACTATCGATGTGAATTCGCTACGTTGAAGTGTTCGACAGAATCTATCCCAGGACCATTGTATAAAAAGTGATAGTTAGATGGGGAATGAATCTGATTAGATTCGTTCCGACAAGATCTCTAAGAAAGAAAGCGAGTTTCAAGCAGAAATTCAAATAAGAAGCCTGAGGATTTGAAGGGGGGAAGTTTGAGTCCCCGTGAAATAATTCACATCACAGTGCCGATGTGTGTGTGAGCGCGGGATGCAGCAAGGTGCATAATGAGTAGTTCCTTTCTTTATTGTTTGAAGGAAGCAGTCAGTGGAGTTCGGCAAGTGCGATACCGGAATTCGGTCCGCGCAGTGGAAAGCCTTGTGAATAATTCTGCAGATTGAGATACAGGCGAAAGAGAGATATTTGCTGCTCTTTGTAAGTTATGAGGTTGTTTCAGAATTGGGAAAATATCTTCCTTGGGAGTCAGTATGACGGTGTACGTTCAATTCGGGATCTGAGGGGGGCCGAATTGTCGTGAGTGAGAGAAACGAATTAAATAATGCGAATTGTAACGGAACAAAGTGAGTGAATCGAAATAAGCTTCAAACTTGTATAAAAGTTAAATGAGTTAGATACCACATTGTAAATCTCCAGCTGCCAGATACGTAGTAATCGTTAGCAAATATTTTATATGTTTTATTTTATTCTATTTCTCTTTTATTATTCATAAATAATCGAATTTATCTTACTGAGTGCTTTCCTTCGCAGCAAAATAACCGATATCACCCTTAACACAAAGAAATATATATTTCCTATTATATAAGTATCTCAAACGATATTTAAAAGGTTTGGTTGTAAAAGACAACCTGGCGCCTAGGGCAGTGAAAGTTAGATCCCTTCGTAAAAAAATATGTTAGATTGATGACGGCCTCTCCTGAATCTGTTTAAATCGTGAACCGTGGCTGTAGAAGGCTTCTGTTAAATTTCTGATACTCCGTGGAGATAATGACAAGTGAGAAAGTAGGTAGGAAAAATATAGTGGTGATATAAGAAATGATTTCATTAAAAAATAAAATAGGAAAGAAGTAATGGAAATCACCACAAATATATTGGCTTTCAACGAACAGGGACAATTAATTAATACCTAATTATTGCATAATTGAATTGAAAAATTCTTTATTTAAGCGGGCGAGGGTCAGCCTATGGCTGTTCTGCCACCTAACACATGTCCAAAGAATACATTGAACAAAAAAATATATACATAGACAAAAAAAGGTTACAAAATCAATTGAGTATAGAAGGTGAAAAAAATGGCGAACATATTTAAATTTTAAGCAATGGAATCAGTTGAGAAACAACAACAAAGTGAAAAACATGTAAGCATACACACATATACTAACATGGATATTGTGCATACAATTACACAAAAGCATAAAATGTTACGAGAAAGTCGAGTTAGACACTGTTTGAGGGTACAGAAAAAAGCTGCGTGAAATTTCATTGTTCAAATTATGGTATGAATATCGTGTGCTTGAGCTTACCCGCTGTTGGCATAGTAAGTACGTGTTTAATGCTTTCTTGAAAGCATGAAATGTTTCAACTTCTATTATGGAATTAGGTAAAACATTCCATGACCTGGCAGCGAATACTGAAAATGATGCGCTTGTTTGTTTAAGCCGATGACGTGGAATATGAAAGTTCTTATTTCGGCGTGTCGAATAAGAATGAAACGCAGATTATTTATTAGTTTCCTATACAGATATTCGGGACATTCTGTTTTAAGAATTTTAAAAACAACACAGCAATAGTGTAAATACTTTCTTCTTGACATTATCAGTAAATTGTTATTGAGAACTGGCAGAATATGTTCAAATTTTCTAAAGCCAAAACAGAAGCGAACACAAGAATTTTCTACCTTTTCTATCAACTTAGCTTGGTTTATTGTAAGAAGTGAACCATAGACAATAATCGAATAAAGGTAGTACCAACATTAGTGTGAGAAGGAGTCTTACATCTTGTGATAAGCAGTCTCGAATTTTATAAAGATTTCTTAACACCCTTACGGCTTTGGAAGATTGGGTAGACACATTTTTGTTCATGGTTAATTTCACATCATTTCTATCCCAAGATTTTTTATGTATTCTGAATACTTAATGTTTGTGTCCATTAACTGTAAGTCTAAATCCTAAGGCGTGATTTTATTGAGTTGATGAGAAGTTCCCAGAACAGTGTACGCATATTTTAGGGGGTTTATTACAAATCCATTGTTAACGCACCAGCTACTGATTGCTTAAGAGCTTCAACCGCTTTCGATGTTCTCAGATAATGTTGTTATGAGTAATTGGGTGTCATCGGCATAACAGTGAATTTTTGATAACTGATACGATATCTGCGGAATATAGAGTGAACAATAATGGTCCCAGAATCGAACCTTGTGGAACACCTACGTCAACAATAATTGCTTCGGAAACTTTATATTGCTGAGTATACAAAGTAACATGTTGTTTTCGGTTTAACATATAGGAACTGAACCATTTTAGTGTGTTGTCAGAGAAGTTATAGTGTTTCAATTTTGCTAAAAGAACACCATGATGGACAAGTTCAAATGCTTTTGAGAGGTCCAATAGAACTAATGTGACTACATGTCCATCATCTAGTGCACGTAATATTGGCAATATACTTATTACTCTAAGGTCATTAATGGACTTTATAGCAGTCTTTTTCGGTAACGGTAAAACTTTGGCTAGTTTCCACGCAGTAGGGAAACTGCCGTTAGTCAATGAGTGGTTCATTATGTGTGTTAAAGGAGATAAGATGGCAGGTAAGGCTAGTTTCAGCATCCTGACAGTGATGTCATCATAGGCAGCTGCATTTGACTAAATGCTATATACTGCCTTTCTTGCTTAATCTTCATTCACAAGTCTTAATGTGAATTGTTTACTACAAGTGGGATGCGTGAGTGAATTGTACCGATTGATTTGTTAATCAAACTTAAAGTTTCTCGTCACCGAGATACGGTATGAGCTAGTAAAATGATAGTTGATAAGGTTAGGATCATTTAGTTCTTCAGGAAGCTCCAAACATGAGTTTTTACGGCCTACTCCAAGTTCACGCAGTGTCTTCCACGTATCTCTGGTACTTTTAGCGCAATTTACACGATAAGTAAAATAAGCAGATTTCTCTTGTCTTATTACTGCAGTGGTAAAGTTACGAAGTTATTCATCCCAGTGCTGCAGCAACCTAGTGCGTTTAAACTTTTGATGTGCAGGATCTCGAGGTTTTATGAACAGTTTTGTTACTACTGGAGATGTATGGCAATTTGTTCTTCGTGATTCTAACTATACGTTTCGGTGCATGTAGGTCAAAGAGACTAGTTACAGAGCTTTCTAGAAAATTAGCTTTACTATCTATATTTTCCTGCGCTTCAATTTGTTTCCAGTTCCATGTCCGTGCGTTTTGAAGAACAGTTTCCTCCTTAAACGAGTTGTAATCACGATAATGAATATCAACATGTTTCTGTTGAGGCTTTTGAAGGTTTAGGGTAACATACGTTAAACAATGATCCGATGAATCGATAGGTGAACTGATCCTATATGATTCGACCAATTCAGTTCTGTCAGTAATGATAAAATCGAGTAACGATTCACCATATTCCGTTATTCTGGTTGTTTCTTTAACTAGTTGAGCAAGGTCAAAACTATCCAGAATGGACTTTAAGTACTTCGTTTCAGCTTCATCCGGACACAGCTAATCGCAATTAGTCACTCAATATGTAAAAACTATCGACTTGTGGATATAAATTACAATAATGGGTACTTGGTGGTCTATATACCGATATCACACCTAACTGAAACGAATGTACCCTAACAGCCATAAGAAGACATTCTACTTCATCTGTTTTCTGTATTTGAACAAGTTTAATATTTAATTTTTGAAGATAATATACTATAATTCCCCCACCTCCTTTATGTTTCCTATCTTGTCGAAGAATAGAATACCCAGGTATTTAAATAATGTTTGTATCTAATGATTGATCGAGTCACGATTCTGTAACTACGAAAATTGCGCACTGCATTTCCGAAAGCAATAGCCATAATTCCTATATTTTGGGAATAATGGAACGGACATTAGCATGCATCATTATGAACTGAGACCTTTGTAGTATGTTTGCTATTCCCTCAATTTTACCATGTAGAATACTCATTGCAGTACTCGTTCCAGTATTTAAGTGGACAGGAATGCTACCTTGTATCAGACGTGCATTACCGGTGCTCATAGACAAGTTTAGGCAAACATTTCTCTATGCAACCACAGTATAACGAAAAACCGTTAGCGAGTAAGCTCTTAGAAAGAAAACCGATAAAGAATTTAGATTTGCACTTTGTACAGTTACACAACTGAACTTCCGGAATTACTTCAATACTTAAAATTTTAGTACCGGTTAAAATTAAAATTACACTAAAGATACACAAGTGAAGACTAAAGTATACTAACACACATGAGAAACTAACATTCATATTTACAAATAAGCATAAACGTCGACACAATATAGACCAGCAGTTATTAAAATATATGGTGGGAATGCTGTTCAAGAGACTCACGAACATGATAAAACACTACACGAAAAACACCAGACACACACACACAACTGTTTTAACGAAATCAATCCACTCTTGCCGTACGATGCTGTGATATTGATGAGCTCAAAGTGATCGTAGTTCACTCACGTTTGTAATGAAGTGCTTTTGTTTGTCTTTCACAACCACTACTTTACCATCTTGCGTAAAAACATCCCTTGTACAAAATTTGTCCATTGCTTTTTTGAACACCTGTAACCTAGCTTGATAAAGATCCTTCCTGATTGAAATACCCGAGTTCTTTAATTTTCTTTTGTTCCTGAAAATCAATACTCTGAACTTGTAGTTAGTAAATTTAACTATAATAGCACGGTTCCTACCTGGCTTCGTTGGGCCGATTCTATGTGTACGGCACAAGTCAGAATAATTATGGTAGTAATTAGGAGAGTTGTCGATAGCATTTGTGTTCGTCATCTATGTTTTTGAAAACCGAGTGACAGTTTTTATCTGATCTTTTTTTGCTCCAGGAATGAAGGAAAAGTAAGACAAAAAGGACAGGTTCCAAGTTATTCTTTTAACTTGAAAAGTTGGCAAGATCTGCGAGATGAAGAGAGACGTTGTTTCCGCCGAAAGTTTCCAGATGGTCAGATGTGACGGGGCGAAGAGACAGAATAGAAACTATTTCAGGGCTTCAGGCATCGACCTCAGCAAGGTCGAAGGATGCGTGAGAGATGGATACTACGGAAGTCGTCAAACTAGAAGCCGAAAAGGGATGTCCAAGGTGTGGGGGGTATAGCCTTAGCCAGCAAACCAAGGAACCCCACTGACAAAGATGTGCAAGAACCATATGCGTCGGCGAGAGAGTGATGCCGCGCTTTGATAAAGAATTGCACTTGTAGCTGAGTTTCGGGGAATTTCCAAGGATGAAGCGAACCCAAGGGAAGCGGGGGTCTCGGTAGGAAATTTCGATATCAAAAGATTTATATATCATTAGTAGAAGAGAAAATTTCGTACGAAGCAGCAGTAATCTATAGGTCACAGGTTCCGTAGGTGGGAAGAAGCTCAGTCAATTTTCGTCGCGCACGTTTATCCAACGTTGTAAAGTGATTAGATAAATATGTCTCCAGTGCGTTACTTTAAGAAGTCGAAAAATGATAAGAGAAGGAGGGCTAGATGGAGACTTAATGTGGTCACCCAAACCACAGAGTTCCGGGAATCGAGCTCGTCTTCTGGTATAACATAGATTCCAGTCGTAGTAGGAGGAACAGAAGACTCCAGCAAGAGAGAAACAATGGACAGTCGTTACCGGAAATTAACACAATAATACGGTTAATATCAGTGCCAGATGCAGGGAGACCGGAAGCTTACTATGATTTCATAGCGTCTCGAGGCTATGTGGTTGTTAAGAGAGGTTCCTTTTAGTAGGAGGATAAGTTATTGTTATGTTTATTTACATTTGTTTTACATAATTTCTTTCAATTGAAGCTGTTTCGTTGTAATCATGGCCATTGTACTTTTAAGTTGTTGGCAAAAAAAATTTAAAAAAGTAAAGTTAAAAGCGGATGAGACGTTAAATGATTACAAATAAGCGGAATTACAAAATTTAGCATGAACAACTAACATTATTTTACATTATCATTATTTTACAAACTAGCAGTGGTCGATAAATTTTACAATGCATTAGCACAGCGAAGTGATATAACGTTAGCTACAGAAAAATAGTATTCGTTACATAAGTAGTATTTTTTTTCAATTTCTAACTAGGTTACTATTTCTTGTTGGTTTGGCTATGTTGGTGGTCTTATATAAAAAATGGGGTTCCTTTTAAGAAATAGTAAAAAATATCAGAATTACATTATGTTCACAATGTAAATGGCCGATATTGAGCGATGTGAATACCCAATATTGGGCAATTTCGATGGTTGATGTCGAGTCTTGTCGTTAACCGATATTGGCCAAGATGTTTGCCATTAAATATGGGGCCCATGTGGTTGAGGGATATCAATTGTAAGAAACCAAAACCCACCAAGGACGCCTGGACACATACTCACACACCTCAACCCAAAAGAAGAAAATCTGAACCCTGTTACCCAAGAACACAATAAGGTTCATACGGGACAAGCGCCGAACAAAAACAGCCTAAGTTCCGAACATGAAAACACTCCGGACGCTTCCCAGTGAAGCCTTGTCAAACTTCACAACTAGAAGGTGCCCCTTTGTGTGTTTTTCTCCCTAAAGGAGGGTAAGAAATAAAGTGAAACTTCACTTTCATGTGGACAAGTGGGTAACGCTCGCAAATAGTCCCCAATGACACCCAGACTGGAAGCCGGCCAGCTGGACCAACTCAAATGGGTCACACGAGAGCTACGTCACGACAGCACCAGCCGAGGTCATGACGCACGACCACTCAACGGACGAGGAAAATAAGGTATCAGACTATCAAATATATAGAAAATATTATCTCTTATCACCAGGACACACAAGTACCGGAAAAATCCCGAAGAGGGAGCACGCGATTACCGAAAGATAACTAAATCCGAATTTTAGCACAGAGATAGACATAAGTTGAAATGATGGTAAAGAAGGGGGAGACAGAGAAGGAAAAATTTCCCACCCCTCCAGAGAAGAGAGCGCAGAGAACAATCCACATCACCGCATAGAAAATACCAGAGTAGCCCAAGCCTTCACACACAGAGACAACAGTCTGGAGACGTAATTCACAGTTTATCCATAATCACACGTAAGTAACCGAAGTTAACTTTGAAAGGTTCAAACAAAAGCGGTGGCAAAAATAAAACAGTCTGTATCTCATAAAACAACGAGTACGTAGCAAACACTCACACGCACCAGTAATGGACCACGCACTACAGTAAGACCTGCAATTGTAAACTGCACCAGTGACATTCGTCGTATTCTGGCAGAAAGAGAAGGAGTAGGAGAAATGAAAGTTCTAATGTACTTCATATCTTGCAGAAGACAGCGATATTGTCCCTGGTGTACAAGGTCACTGTAGAAAATATTAAACCAAAATAACGTGAAAATATATTAATAAGAAAACCTTCAAGCATTGAAAGTTTAATGTGCGTGCCCTCACTTTAGTCAATAGAAAATTCAGTTCACTCTCACCCTTGTACTGTACGCGACAGTGTAAGTTTCAAAATAATATCTGCGTAAATCATCATTTCAAATTGACTTAAACATTAGCTACTCCTACGTGCGATAGAATTTCAATAAAATCTAGTAAGCCCCTTTTTACTCACTGTTTGTTTCAGTGAAATGACAGAAAAGTTAAGTTATTGAACATAAACTATTTCAAAATCCACATCGTCAGAAGTGCTGAAGATCAGTTGAACGAAAAACAATCATTTGGATTTGAGTTGAAAATTTCACATTTTCTTGAAGAGAGATATTCGACAGATCATCTTGCGGTTTGGAAAAAAAAGTATCATTGGAATTCAACATTCTGTCCATGAACAAACATTCAGTTACTCAGTAATCGAAAAAAAATATGATTTAACAGAATTATTTCACTTTGAAATTCAAGTCCAAAATTATCGTTTTGTAAAATAATACGAGAATCACTGTTTTACATGCGGACGTTTCCAATCGTAATTACAAACATTCGAAAATTCTGACCCTTTCCTGCTCTATCACTTTCACTATAGACTATGGGTCAGTTTGACTAAAAGCACTTTCTGAATTTAAATTATTAGGCAATGAACATAGCAAAGTCTGACATTTGTAGGTATTTTCAAAATAAATATTTAAAATTTCATAACATAAGTTTGGATAATATTTGGGTTTAGCAATCTAGACAGCTCTGGGAATGGTTGAAATTTAGCATAAAGAATCGAACGGAACTAAAACCAATAAAACAGAGCGTTAATACTCAACCATTACCGAACGAATAAAAAGAATCATGGTGAGCTCGTCTTATTAAACCTTTTGCATGAGTAGCTAAAGAAAAATAACAGAATTGAGTGCATAAAGCATGATTTTACTAAAAATCATAAAACGTTAAAGTTATAAGGCAAGAGATCTGCTGACGGCTTTCGGCTTTCATAAATGAAGGCATCATAACATATGGACGACCCATGCCCCTTACCTAGTTTAGCTCTTACCTAGCTGTAAAACAACCTTGCACTGAAAATCTCATTATCTGCTTTGGACAACAAGCAGAGCACACGACAGAATGAATCTTAAGTTCCAAAATTTGTCTGCTTCGTTTATCTAGTAATTACTTTTACTTAAATTTAGGTTTTACCTGAGCAGGCGCACTGATTTAAAGCAAGAAAAGAGTAATTTAATGGTATACCGTAGATATAATTTACAGAGTATCAGTTGCCTGGTGCATTTTCATATCACTTCAGCATACAATCTATCTAAAACGACACGCCTTCTTCCTCAATAGTTGAAGAACGCAAGCGCAGAACCAAACAACACCAGAACAGATCTCGGTTTCAAACAAATAAACCGACAATTTCTAACATTTTGGCACACAGAACGAAAGATCAAAATCATTGAATATTTTAAAACTGGAAATAAATGAAATATTATCTAAGATAAGAAAATTCATAAATCTTACGAGCAAGGATTCTTCTTGGCGGGAAGATTTGTCAATAATAAGAAAACACATACATAAGATGAACTAAGATTTTGGTCCATTAACGTAAGCTGACATTATCATCCAATCAGAAAATGAGTAATAAAAGGAAGACGGAAGGAAGATATGTCATAAAGTCGTTCAAGAAATAAACCTAAACAAAAGAAGACGAAGAATTATACCTTTGCTCGAAACCATAAAAGAAGATGGTCAAAGTATATTGATGACACCGAGATCATCACAGTAAAAATGTTTTGACTTTGATACTCGATACAATAAAAATTGTGACAATAATAAAAAATACAAATGGAACGGATCTTCAAGACCGTTGCACAATCGATGTCGTAAAATCTTATATGCCCATATCGGCCGACGTGAATGTGCTACTTGGGATTTCTGCGACTACAAAGAATAGTTTCAATGAACCTGTTCGTTAAACTGTTAAATAATAGAACTTCCGACACAAGCTAATGTAACACTGACATTTTGATAATGACGCGATATTACCTAATACCCAAGGCTATAATGCTTATGATATGCAAATATCCTAGTCCCTATGTTTGTACGAGTTTTATAGTTCTGATATGGTCCTATAAATAAGTACAATCTCCTGCTATGACAAGTTATGTTACAAACTTATTACATTATTTGAAGAACAGATTCATAAATGTGAACTTTGTACACCTTAAATTGTATTTCTTCCAAAAAGAGTAATAACAAGATAAAAACAAATAAAAAATAATAATAATATTTTATAGGCAAATTAGGAACTCGGATTGGCAACTTACTGTGTTCCAACTAAACAAGATATTGGAAGTAGGTAGTATTGTATGTTATGAAAACAAAACAATTTTATGTCACAACTTAGATTATTTTGTGAAGTTCTGAGCCATATAGATATGCAAAGAGTAGGCCGTAAAGATCAAATCTACCTTTAGCAACACACTCGCTTCAAATATTAGAGTATGGTATAACTTTCTCTACTGCATAGTACTTTCTTTAGTAAATGATACTTGAAAATAAATGCAATCTTTACTCCTCGAGTAAAAGGACATTTCTGCATGAAAAAACAGAACCAAAAACGACAAAGTAGCATATAATAATAAAATATGGCGTAGATAGCTATCAGTTTTAGTATACTTGCACTGTAGATTAATAGAGACTAAAGGATTTTTTTCTTACTGTCCCATAGCACTAAGGAAATTAAAACAATTTCTTTCTCAGTCACTCAAAATCTTACACTCGCAAAACTCTACTCTACTGAGAGCTGTATCATATAAAATGTACGTTTATATTTGAAGGAAGCACGATTGACTGAGGAAATTCGGCCCGCTTCTTTTTGAAAATACTAATGTTATATAGAGTTTAAGCAGAGTTATCAATTTTAAAACTAGTTCTGGTTTCCTTCCTCTGCAGTTAGTCCACGAACTTCATCACTTTGTCTCTGTTCATCGAGTTGATGTCTGACTTCGCTTTCAAATCTTCTAACGTCATTTATTGTCATGTCATACCATTTATCAATCCAACAGAAAACTTGTCTATGAAAAATTGTAAACACCCGTTGTTCAAAGTTGGCTATGTGCTTTTCTATTTGATTTTGAAGACCAAGCCACTGAAAATTTACCTGCAGTAATTTGTAACATGTCAATACTGGATTAACTGACCCCATCCAGTCTCCAACAAGAGGGCCCCTACCTGTTTTTGCTGACCTGAACAACCTAGGATCCTCATCCAATTTGTAATCTTTCTTACTTATAGGGTCATTAGCAATATCTATTGTAACAATTTTCCTGCTTTTTAGTTCTTCTGGTGAAAGCTCATGCACATTATCCTTGTCACCTCTGTCTTCTATGTGCAGAGTTTGAATAGTAATAGAAAAGTTCTCTTTCATATAATCTGGATTTTTTATTACTGTCTTACAACATGGATAGGCATTCCAGGCTTCTTCGTGAAGTTCCAAGGCGTCTTTTGGAGCCAAAAGTCGTATAAATGATGGAACTTTCTTAGCAAGATGGTAAATTTTGTGTGTATATTGACCGCTTGAGTATCTGTCTCCTAATAGTGGATAATTGTCAAATGGTTCATCTTTCAATATTTCTACGCCTTCACCACCACCCGTTTCATTCAAACTGGTTTCTGCCACTGAATAAAGCTGACCTATTCGAAATTCGTCCACTGTTAACGGGAGTATAATACGGAATTCCTTAATAATCATTCTTCTACTTCCTTCGAATACAAGCTAATATTTGGGTCTAAATAGGCCTATAGTCCTAGTAAAATATATAATTCACGTTCCTTTTCATTAGCTAGTTTTCCATACATAAAATGATCTACAGATCTGTTTACATTAGTATTTATTAGAAAACAGTAGTTTCTTTTTATCTTCTTTTCTTACATTTCGAAGTCATATTGTTGTGCAAAATATTTTGAACTCAATCTTTGAAGCATTAGGGTTAGCTAAAGGCACATTTTGCTCCAGGAGATAGGTTTGATTAGTGGAACCCCATTACTAGTAGCCCTAAGCAAACGTCATTATTACTAAGTTAAATTTATATAGTTTTGGTTGGAAATCAAACTCAGTTATATTTAGAGACAAGATTTCATGTGGGTGCTATAGTTTGTCCAAGTCATCTTACATACACTAAATTTTACTACTATGTTATATGTATAGTACTAGGATGCAGAGGTGGCCCTAAACTTTGTGTGGCCCTGAGCAATGACTTGTCACGGGGCCCTACGAAATCACAATAACCAAAACCCCGATATATGCACAATCAGAGCCGGATTAACGTATGGGCTAAATGGGCTGTAGCCCAGAACTCCCACTGGTTCAGGGGCCCCACCTAAAGTGACTCAGTTATCTATGTAAATAGTAAGCACAGGGTCGGTTGTACTAATGCATGGGCACAGTGGGCAGTCATTTGAGGATCCTAAACCTATACGGCCCTACTATTCTTAGAAGCATTGACTTTTCTAAATCCTAATTTGATCATATTTTACTCAATTTGGAAATTATTGTATGTCAGTTCCCTATCAGAGAAGGCGAATGTTAAGTGATAACTGGTAAAATATTATTAAGATTTCAGTCAGCTTCCTACAAGTAGACCGCTAAAAGATCATGTAAGGTATGACATTGGTTAATGGTTGATAGCAAACTATTTACACTGTGTTTTTAGTGCATGAGTTCTCAAACGTTTAGACCGAAACTGATACTTTCGTCGTTGAATCAAGTAATTTTACTGAATTTTCAACTCAAATATTTAAATTTGTATGAATGCCAGTACTTATTATACCAACAAGGTAGAACATATGTTAGCGTGTTTGCCTTGTAATTAGGAGGTCTCAAGAACGATTCCCGGTAAAACTTTCGTAAACCTTATTTTGTATGAGCCATTTTAGTAACTTTTGGCTTCGACCCGTGACGATTATCCGTCACATTCTAGTTAAAATCCACAATCGCAAATATCCATTTCCCAGCCGGGATTCGAACCCGGGATCTTCGAGTTTGCTGGCTTTGAGCCCTAACGCACATGGCTACCTAATCGGCAACGATTCAAGGTGCCGAGCATCCAGGACTGAGGTTTTCCCTTTTTCCCTCAATCACACTAGGCAAGAGCTGGGATGGTAGCTTGAATAATACAATGCAACAACAATATTACAATTTGAACGAAATTAGTTAAACTATTTCTGTTAAATATCTAAAATCTACATTCTCTGCTAAACAATTCTCTTATTTCAAGAGGAAATAATAGAGTATCATTTGTTTAACTTTTGCTTGATATTTATTTTTAAATGAAGTCGCAGTGGCTCAGGCAGTAGCGCGTCTGACTATACGAATCTGGCGCCCTGGGTTCAAATCCCGGCCAGGACACTGTTGGTTTTCTTCAGTGCTCCCATACCTGGAGCTTTTAGGTGTTATAAATTGAGTACCAGAGTGTCCTTGGTACTCGTTGTTACCTTGGGAGGTAAAAGCGGTCGAACAAGAGACTAACCAGTGACCACCCCACCTCATTTCGTGCCATAGTTCGAGAATACGTGGAACACTACCTCCACATCCCTTTTTATGGAATATGTGTATCGCTCAGGGGATAGATTTACCGTTTATCATTTACTATTTTTGAAATACATCTGCGCAATATTTTAAATAAATGAATTTTAAAAGTCATTGTTTTTAAGTATCGGAGTAAACTTATTGAAAATCTGTGTACCACGAAATAGTACAAAGTTTATTGAAAAGGTTGTTACACTTTGTTTGGTGCCAACACAATTTGTGAACGCATGCACGACCTGATAAAAGACATTTTTCAAAAAATAAGTTACTATTCCAAAATATTTATACAGGTGCCCATATATTTTTCTCTGTTCTCTAGAAAAATTGTTGTCTGGAGAGAATATTTGGTTGTCGAAAACGTGGCGTTTCTGTACAATCTTCCATAAGGAATCATGCTTTCTCTGATTTTTAAACCTGTTTTTCTCGAAATTACAGAAATGTTACTAATCAGGTTCTTGCATTCACCTACAGAATTGCAGTGTGTTTTTATTATGCGCGTTAAAATCAATTTGTGATAAGTAGACCTATAACATTTGTTTCTATATTGCCTGTGTGTGTTCCATTGAGAATGTCTCGATTAAGTCAATTATACGTTAATTGTTAATTTTTCACTAAGCTCACGTACATAGTAAAAATAGGAGACACAACGTTCATCCAAAAAATGGAGGCAGCTGAGCTGCCTCCACTTTTTGGCTTAACCTACATTTAGCCAGTTTTCGGTTGAACGTTTACTCCCTGTAAAATTTCAAAATGTGTGTATATGTCTTTTCCAACGTATTTAATTGAAACAGAACATTTTTTAAAAGTAGAAAAGAAGAACATGTAATGTTACTTTAAATATAAAAAGAAAGAAAAGTTCAAGTGGTCGAGTTTCGATCCAGGGTCTACTAGCAAGATAGAATTATGTTTTAGAAAATTTAAATTCTCACATATGATTGTCCATTTTTCTCCATGTCCTTGTGGAGTGGCACTAACGTAAGTTCCATGTTTTCTTTAGCTAGAAAATAGGAATAAAAATCTTTTACTGTAAAGTCTTCCATTTTTATGTGTCCAATGACAGCATAAGCAAATTCTAACATTATCCCGGAAAAAATCTTTAGAGGACCTTGAATCGTTCTAATGTCAATGGGGGTGACATTATCCATGTGTTGAATAGCGATTGGGAAGGCATCATAAGATATATTCCCGTGATATTCAGTCAGTATTCGTACAAACCGGTGAGCCAGTAAGGATGTCGCTTGAATTTGAACGTTGTTAAGATTCAGACTACCCTTCTCTATGCTTCTATAGAGGTTTGCTCGTAGGGCAATAGGCATCTGTTTGTACCAAATGAAAAAGCCCAAAACTTTATGTACATGAGCCCAACATTGTTTTGAAAATATGAACAGTTGTAGAGGATAGTAGAGTTTGCTTAAAATTTATGTATTAATAAATCGACATCGATCCAAGAGAGAGGATAAACAATATTTATATTTCTGTAGTTCTGCTACTAGACTTTGAATCAAAGTATTACCCGTTTCTGTCATTGTCTGACGCATGTCTGCATACCAAGTTATGCCTAGAACTTTCACATGTTCAGTCTCCTGTATACCCAGGGAAGCCAACGACCTAATCGGAGCTCTCAAGTTCATAGCTCTAGTTTTTTCCGGATTGATAGAGATGCCGGAAACCTTAGAAAAACACTCAATTAAGTGTAGTATCCGTTGTAATTCCTCTTCATTATTAATACAGAAGTTTATATAATCCGCATATATTAAGCTACAGATTTCCCTCTCCCATAGTTTTATTCCCGCCCGGGCTCGATGTACAGCCTGAGCAAAAGGAGACATTATTAAGGCAAACAAAATCCCGGCTGTCGCACAACCCTGGAGGACTCCTCCACGTTGCAAATGGATGCGATGTCCAATGCACCCATTCACTGATATCTGGACATATCTATTGGTATATATCCATTATATCAAGGCGATAAAATTTTGCGGAAATTTCATAGCACGCATCACTGGGAATAGAAATGTGGGAGACGGTATCATGAGCACTCGCGAAGTCTGCCTTTAGAAATAGAAAAGGAATGGTTTCTCCCCTGTTAGCATATAATAATAGATCTCTAATGTTCATTATATTAATATATATTGGGTTCATCCCCTGTATGCCACTTTGGCTATAATGCAACAGAGATGTTATTACACATTTAAGCCTGTTTACTATCATTTTCATGAACAATTTCGCATCAAAATTCATCATGTGTATAAGTCTACAGTTTTCAATAGAAGCAGTTTGATTATTTTTTCAACAACACTCCGATCGTTGTAAAAAAAGTCGCCTATGTCTTTAGGGAGATTCCAGAAGGAATTCAAAACCGGAACCATCTGATCCACTATATATTCCTGATTTGCCGCCATCCACCTTACACACAGACCATCCCCTCCCTCTTGAGAGTCTAAATGGAGGGAGCACAGGACCTTTTCCACTTCCTGTCTATTAAAAGGTTCTATGTGAAAATTCGCATCTTTTTCAGATAAATTGTGGTATATTATCCAGATCGAATTCTTCTAGGAAATCTTCTCCTGAATCCCCAAAATTCGAAAAATGTCGCAGATATTGGTTCCTAATACAATCATTTTTTTGACCTTTGTAAAGAGTCCCTTGGTCATCTCTAAACTCCTTAATAAAATTTGCTTCCCTACGTTTAGAATCCCGAATAACTGTGGCTAAATTGACTGTCTCAAAAATCCCAAACTTTTTAAAAGTATTTCGTTTCTGTAAGCCTTTATAGCGATAGAACATTAATAACGTACTTTACTTTGCATTTTCCGCACTTTAGGCATCCAATTTTAATCCTGCATGGCACGTTGATTGTAAGCTTGCAACAATGCTTGGTAAAATTCGATCGTTCGTTTTTTATCCTCGTAATGCACTCATGTATATAATTTATACTCACGGATAAAGGTATATTTCCCGACGCCACACTTTCCATTCTTCACCACTTTTACCTGTATATCTATTTGTAGTGTGTTTTAATGCTGCGATTAATTGACAAAAATCTGGGTCGACTACAAAATCGGCATTTAGACGCATCCAACATGATTTCCGAAAGTACAACGGAATTTTCCATTTCACATTTATTTGAACCATTGTATGGTCTGACATAACTGTTCATGTACGTATAAAAAGGTATGTTTGGGAAAAAGTGATCCCACGCGTCCGTTAATTTTAAACATTCCTTCATTTGTTTAAATGCAGGAATATAATTCTTTTTCGCCGTAGACACTGTACGATCGTATACCACGTTCATGTCTCCTAACACTATTAGGTTTGGATTTTGGTGACAATAAATGTTCACTGTGAAGTTGTGAAAGGACGTTTCACGTTGTAGTTTAACTTTTGTCCCACTTTCCATATAAGCCGTAAAAATTGTTAATCCGGTAAAATTGATAGCATACGATCTGCCATCAATCGCTTTATATACATCGGAAATTTCTGTCTTCTCTTACCAAAAATCCCACAAAGACATTTTCTGTAACGTTATAGTTTTTTTTTTAAAAATAATAATAGTCCTTAGTATGTATATCTATAGGTGACATCTCTTGTATGGCCATAATGTGAATGCTGGCAGTCAGCAAAGTTTGAGCAAGTATATCTCACCTCACTATCTCACCGACAGAGATTTAAGGTAGAAATGATAATATCATATTAAAGACAGTATTTGAGTTCTTAGACTCCGTCATTAGGGTGGTAGACATCAAAGTTATAAGTAATGCAAGTATGAAAAATCACTATTTTGTTCCTCTTGCCCTTCCCTCCCCAACACTTATGGGGAGAAAAAGTCCCCCTAATATGAACACTGAAAAGGCCGCCATGTAAAAGTAGGTTAGAAAAGTTTTCGGCGCTTATTTACACCATATTTCGAATGTTTCACTTTAGATACGAACATATAAGTCAAAAACCATCTCAAGAAAGCAGTATTACTATTCTTTCCCAAGCTGGTGGTGGTGGGGAACTATTAGCCTCCTTGTAACTGATTTGCCTACAGTTTATTCCAGGTATCCTTTTTAACAGTTGACTTGTTTTTTGGTAGTGGCCTTTTATTAGGAGAAGAGAAAAATTCACTCAATTCTGATCCCCGTTTTCTGCAAGAGATCGCGTGTTGTTGTATGGACCTACCACAATTTCTTCTTCTCTCTCCTCTTCTCCGTCGCTTTTATTTGACCTTGACCTTCTTGTGTAGATGCCGCTGTCGGCTGTACTTGGTCAAAATGCTTACCACTTCTATTAGGAGTAGGATCCCGCACACTTACTTCTTCTTCGTTACCCTCTATCACAGACACACTATCACCAGATGTTACACAATCGTAGTTACTGCCCTAAATTTCTGTGTTTTCCACTGGCCCCCTCTATCTCCGCTGTATCAACATTATGAATTTCAGCTTGTGTCGTAAGAACTGTTCTGTGAATACTTTCACTTTCATTTACAGACGCTGACTGTTCGTTCAATTCACTAACCTCGAGCAAAATCGTGCACTCGGCAGGTTGTTGTGTGCCTTCTACCCTCGTTTCCTTACTCAAGCCGTCTCGTCGTCGAAGCACCTTATCTGACAGGGTTGGAAACTCAGAAAAATTTACATGAATGAATGTTTCACACTGAGTTGGTTCTTTTGCTGTGTTAATCGATTCCGGGACTCGAACGGGATATATGTAATCATTTGGGAGAATCTGCAAATTGTATGGGCCTATTTTGAAGTAGCGTGGGATTGAAGTTTTAATGTTTTCATAGTATATGATCCTTCTGCCGTTGTATACCCTATAACGATAAGAACGATGATAGCATTGTTGTACTCGTCTCACACGGCCGTAAGACTCTAATTGTAAATACGTATCTGGAATTTCCGGAGGTACACTGTATATCACAAAAGAAATAAGTTCTGGACCTACTTCTGTCACTGGGAAAGTATATCTTGTATTATCAACTACAAATTTGAGTTCCAAATTACATCGTGTTATTAATTATTGTACCAATTCTTGTCGCTAACCTTTAAGAAAACAGCTTTTTTGTAATACCGAAGTTCCAAACTCTCCACGTCGTCTTCTTCCACTCCAATTTGATTATAAATTTCTTCGTGTACGTCGCCTAAGTTTGGTTGTTGGTTTAAAGCACTGAAGTTTATTTTCAAGGTTTGCTGGCGTTAAAAATTTGAGAAACTCATATCACTACAAGAATATCACAGAAAATTCACCACCAATAATCAAAAATCAAAACCAGAGGTCAAAGCACGACCACCACACACAATTCGCACTGGAGCGAAGTCGAAGGATGACCTCCTGCTATGCCACCTAAACGCGAACTGGTGCTCTCGCCACTTAGCTATGAAGGCAGCTGATATGTTTAAGGCTTTCCGAGTGATATTTATAGCTAGGGTTTTACTGTGCAGGAGGTTAATGATTAACATGTTGTAGATTTTACTACGAGGAATGTCTGAAAAAAGGAGAGATACATTTGCTACTAAACGTTTATACCCAACTTAATTGCTCTTTCCGCTAATGCAATCATGTCGTTCTCGATCCACCACTCAACTGTTTACTGTTCACAGTGTAGAAGCAACATAAACACTCAAAATGATGGGGCGTTGAGTGACAAGCAAGTAACTTTACTCCTGTTATTCTATTATAAAATATCCAACCAACGCTTAAACTTCATTCACAAAAGTACATAACCTCAAGACGGAGACTTTAGCTTACACTTCGATCAGAAAATGACCAAATTTTAAGCGTAATATTAGTTGAACGTTCACCGACGAAACACTTTGGTCAGTTTCAGCTAATTTTCAGTTAACGTTAAACAGGAGTAAAGTTACATTACAAAGAAAATGTTAAACTTTAAAATGGAGTTAAGGTTACAACTCTTTCCACTAAAGAACTTACACTGTATCCACATTTAAGAGTAAATACAACAAAACGCTAATTTTCTATTTTTGTTTCTCCATAAAGCGGAGAAACTTTCATCCATTTCGTGTTTCCACTTTTTACAGTGTACCAGTATTCAAAAGTTCGTGTACCAGTACTGGCACGTGTGCCATAGTTTGAGAAATTAATGTTTAGTTCAATAGTATCTAAAAGTGATAAATATTTGAGTTACCAGTTCGTGTTGGAATAAATTAAGACTTACGAGTCAAGATTCGAAGTCCTTATTGGGTCTCGTTTTCTAATATTTATTTTAAAACAACATATTTAATCGAAATCAAATTTTAAAAGTAAATCCCAGACAGCATTGAGATTTGTTTAGCTGCTTGTGGCGAAACTTATGATTTATTTTTAATTCTAATATTTGGTAAAAGGCTTTAAAAAATGCAAGTTTATTTTAGAAAATAATGAATTTTGCTAACGATCTAATTTTATTTACCGTTTCCATGAGTGTCTGTGCAGGCATAAACCCGAGTAAATTGCTTTGTCCAAGGGCCAACAATGATGTGAAGACGACCCTGCAGAGGAGACAGGTAGATAGGGCCCAGCAGAGTCAATAGGCCCCAAATAGCTTAATCCAGCACTATGTGCAATTGTGCACATATACAAACAAATCTCTGTGTGTGCGTATATGGTATTTGTGTGCAAGATTTTTTTTAACGCAAAGCCTCACTTCGGGTACATGGGATCCCGAAGAATTTTTATATCGGGAATTGAGATACTGATATACAAGAAGTAAAGACAATGTAATGAAATACAATATCGTATAATTAGGAATCCGAAAATTACCTCTAACTGAATAAATAATTACAGTGTAACAAATGCAAGGCAAGTATTTTTATAGTAGTTAAAGGCTAATTCTGTGACATCTTTTGTTGCTAAAATTCTCAATCAAATCTATATAATCTACCTAGAGTAAATGCAACGTCGTTCTTTATAGATAGAAGACCGAAAGCAGACATCCGGTCTTGAGCCATGGTGTTCTTTAGATAGGTCTTGATGAGCTTGTAATGACCCGTAACTCTAGGCAGGCATTGCATATCTCGCTCTACACCTTTTGACTTGTTTTTTCTTTCTTTTCATCTTTGATGCCTCTGCTCAGGTAAATCTTGATTTCCTGTCGTGAGCGTAATTTTTCTGTTTATTCAAAGTCAGAGGCCATGGTTTCGTGTTTGAGCATCTACATTTTTGCGAAGATCTCAAAGGTACAAGTAAAAAGGATACTGTCAATTGTTATGTTTGTCTTATTGTTACTTTCGCGGGCTTTTACAGGAGGTTACTCTTCTTTTATTTCTTTGTATTTCTTATGTAATTGCATTGCCTTTCTTCCTTTGATTTTCTCTCTTGCTTTTCATGCAGTTAAAACATCTTTATTCAGTCATGTTTATTTTGTTCAGTTCAGTTACAGGCTAATCACACCTACTTTTTCATCTTATCGTTATCTGTGTTGTGATTGACAAGCAGATCACAACATATACTAAACATGGCTCTCTATTAGGTGATGCTGCCAGGAAGTTGGCTGCATAAAATTTTGAAATAATCTTATAAAAATAAAGCAGCCTGATAAAAAGCAGATGTTCAATAAGAATATATTATCCTTACTTGTAATATTATAAGCCAATTTGAGTAGCTGATATCCATTTATCAAAGGTGGAGAAGTTTTACCTGAAAAATATTTCTGTAGCGGTTATGTTAGTAGTGGAGACGATGCTTTCTGTGGTGAGACCATTCATCTAGGTGTAGACAGGAAGAGGACAACGTTTGTGAGTGCGTGCAAGTGATGTAAATTTTTGGTTCTAGTGTGTTGTGATGTGTGAGATCTGTGTTTGTCAGTTTTTTATTTTTCTGTTTTTTTATGAGGATTGAACCCCACTTTGTGTGTTAGTAAAGCTAGTGTTTTTTTCTTCATGTCAAGTATGGGTTTGTTAGTGAAATGTGTTCTGTTGTGATGGCTGGGTAATTCTTTTGCTACCTCCGCTTGCAGGTGAGCATGTAAGCAGTTATGCCCAAATTTAAATCTCCATTCAGATCTGTTGCACAATGGGTCCTGTACAAATTTTACTTTAATTAATCATGTTTAACATAGACAATTTTGCCTTTGAATTTTCCCTCTCCTCTTTACAGTAGGATGTACATATTCTTTTCCTTTACAAACTTTTCGACGCCGGATTAGAAATTGTTGCATGAAATTTGATGCCCGATTTTTGCTTTATTGTGGCTGATATGAAAATATAAGTTTATTTGGATCGCTTTATGATTACCGAAGGTTTTACAGTTCGAACCCACTTTCCTTTTTCGTTTACCGTTTGCCAAACTATGCTAAAGAAAATCGTATAATCCAACCTAACCTGACCTAAATTAATATATCTTGATCAAGTTTCGAATCTGTTTTACAGCGAACTAAATTTCTCTTTGATTTCGATGAAGAATGTACAGCACGTTAAATAATTAATTTATGAAACTAGTACAAGCTGTTATTGCTATGTATCTATAAACTTTACTTTAAAAGTGTTGCCATTCAGTTCACGGTTAGGTTGTATACAGTTTACCTTTTGGAAACAATATATTATAGTAAGCATTTGAAAATTTTGAAAAGCTAAATTTAATGTAGTGCTATTTTATTTACTGATAGGTTCTTTAAATTGTAGTGTTTCGTAACTCAAATTTCGATTCTCAACACTGAAAATTGAAATTTGTTGTAATTTTATCTTTAGCAAGAAGTAAAAAGTTATGAATTTTTGTAATGCTGTGAATTTAATTATTTTCTCTGTTTCGATAATGAGCATTGTTGTAAAGTTACGTTCGTTTTCGTCATATGTAATTTGAAAGTAAAGAAAAGAAGAATACTGGGCAAAATTGATGCCAGAGGTTATTCTGAAAACATTCTTCCTCAGTTAAATTTGTACCGCGAAGATGTGTGAATTTCCCATTGAATTAAACAGTGCGTTTTCCTATCAAGGAAATAAATCATGTTTTTACACAATATTCGAAATTTAAGGTTTCATTTAAACAGTAGTTAGTACACTTTGGTAATTAGACTCTATTTATTAGTACTACTGTGATCTGAATGTCCTAAACCTTCTTGGCTGTAAGTCCTTAAAAAATTATTCTTAGTGCTTTTGGAGTCATTTGGAATTGAATTTTAGTTTGAAGTTTCATACTAATGCATAATGTAACTCAGAGAATAGTCAATAGCTGAAGATTTTTTATCTAAAATTCTTATGTCAAGTGTGCATTCATGTTTGGCAATAGAGCCTTGCACTATCTTCGACTCGAACTTTAGGACTAATGTTCGAGTGTCCGGCCATCAGGTTCTCGGGTTGACGGTTGAAGAATGCGTGGATCAGACAGGTAGAACGAGTTTAGTTGCTGGATACAGGAATGAAGTTGCAGTTTTGGTCTTAGGAGGGTGCATGGCACTCTGTTTCGGGAATTATTCTACAGTGCCGATGTACACAGTTCTGGCTACTGTCCAGGGACGGGATCGAGTTGCACCTGGTGAATATAGTTTGTAATTGCGTTTTCCTTTCGCCTTTTATTAAATGTGAGTTAAGTGTAGGCGAAGTGAATGTTATACAATAAGTAGGTTAGCCGGACTGCTTGATAACTTGATAGGGGTACCAGGAACTGCAACTCTGTTATGGTAGCTCACTAAGATAGCCTTTTTTATGATTCTAGTTTTCCTTCTTGTCTCTGCGATTACTTTTCAGCGCATGTTTATCTTAAGGGTTTCCTCCTTTCCTCTCTCTGCATAGCTTTGATGAGTGAGCCCTGGGCTATGAGGTTGCCGAACAATGTTGAATTTTAATAAAGATTTTTTCCTTTGTAGTAAGTGAATGTCTTCGTTGCACGTGTGTTCTGAATGTGATTGTGCAGGTATTATAGTTTAAGAATTTGATCTTTCCTTCATGGTGGTCTTGCCGAAGCCTCCCTCTTTTTTCTTTTCCTAGATTTTTCAGCCTTCTGCTATCACCAGCTTTTCTCCGTTCAGGCACTTCCTTTACGACTTTTTCTCATGTATGATTCGTATGCTGAGATCAGTCTGAAGAAGTTTACGTATGACCTTTTCCATCAAAGCAAGGCAACGGTGGGTAGGTACCAGCCTTGACTTTTCTCCGAACACGGTTATATGATATTTTATTTAAAATATATGCCTTCGTCTGTGGCTTGAAAGAACTTTTCCTCCCGAGTAGGTAACCTGATATGTTTTTGGTATGGGTAATTTCCATTTGGCGGCAGGATTCCGTTTGTCCCGATAGCCTTTCTTCCCTTCCCCTAGGGATAGTCTTTCAAGCTTCAGCTTAGAAAAGCTCCTCTCGGCAGACGCAACGATAACGTGGATCGTGGCTATTTTTCTCAGTGTAATATGATTGTTCGGGTAGGTTTCACACCGCTCGAAGTTTTACTGTGCACATATTTCGGCACACACAAAAACGAAAAATCGGAAAGCTCCTAAAACGTGGCAAGTACTCAACCAACAAATTTAAATTTGAAAATAAAAAATAAGCAGTAAACAAACACTAAGATTGGCCACTTATTTGTATATGATAAAGAACTACATCTACAGTATTGTAGGTGACTCCGGGCACAAAGACAGGCTAAAACAGTAAATATCTTAACAGTCTAAAAAGGTTGAAGTCTTAAAAATGTTACGTATGCTATTAAATTTGTTTGGCATTAATTCAATCCTTGCATCCTGCTGGAATATATGTTTAATAATTGCATATTGTTATCTTGAAAACAACAAATGTTTTGTACATTCAATCGGATAATCGTTCACTCGTTATGGTCGAATATGCATGTAACAACTGAATCTTGCTACCATGCAAACGGTAAGTGCTTTAACGTTCTTATAGCGCCTTTAGCGTATTTTACTACATCTTTACGTGAATTTTGGCTAAAATTGGGTCAATTCTTGCTGTGTTCCCTTAGAATCTGTAAATACTTTCATTCTAAGGTTGTATAAGTCTTAAGAGTTGAGCTCTATATAATCATAGAATGTTTAAAGGAAGTTCGTCTAACCATTGTTGCATGAAACACGAACGTGTTTTAATAAGTTAGTCTTGTTATAATGGAATCGGTATTAAGCTGAAAGCTCTGGTGCAGCTAAAACATTGAAGGATATCCAATCTATTAGGATGCTGATTTTGGAGGAAATAGGTTGAGTCGCTCTTACGATATGTGTGAAAATGTATTTCGCTTAAAGTACTGTTACCATGGAAACCGTGGAGCTTTTAGTCATTCTCAAACTTTATAAACCTCTTGCAGCACAGCTACTACAATTGAATGTATAGGAGATGAGCAAACTAACGCTCATTAGATACATATTATGGCACATCTTCTGGCCAGGGAACGTTTTAAATTGATAATTTCGTTTCCTAACCATACTATGCCCAAACGATAGTGGAGGGGAAAGAAATTAATAAGTCCGAATTTTTAGCGGCCAAGAGCCAAAAGCACAGGAGAGAGAGAGAGAAAGAAATGCGAAAAAATAATAATATGCAAAAAGTAATGCTAGGTCTCACTTGAAATGAGGATATATGCAAAATGGTTAAAGGAAATCAGTTGAAACTGTCACAACATTATACCGACTAAACATCGTATTCATAGCCGTAAAAAGTGCTGGCAACTCAGATTAAAATTTTTATTCTTTGTAGATTGTACTACATACTACATACTAATTTTTGTATATTTGAAACGAAAATAAATTAATAAGCTAACGTTTCAAAGGCCATCACACAATATAGAAAACTTTGAGAGATATAGGTTTAAACATCAAGAAAGCTACTATAGAGATTTTATGGTTCAGCACTGGAAAAATGGTGTAAACTAGAAGGAATAGATGCATGTAAAGGATAAGATTCGTATAATATGATAAGATTCGTAATATTAATAATCACCCCAGAAAAGTTAGAAGACAGAAGCAAACGTTGGCACATATTAGTAGGAACACTAAGAAAGTTGTACCCAATACAGTTATTCCAGCAAAGTTTATAATTCAGAGAATGCCGCATATACCTCTTTTCGTATGTAAGAATTTCATTGTCAAGAAATAAAAGCGAATGGGGCAAGCACAAAAATCTCCTCTTTGCTGCTTTGCTGCAGTTTTCTAGTTATGGCCAAGGATTATTTTTTAATAGTTTTCTTATTTAAATAACATCTATTTTTTAAATGTAAAATCCACATGAATGAATTGACTAATTGGGTTATTTATAGAAACTTTTAAAATACATTACATTCTCCTAATATCCCTTGGGAGAAGTCAAATGAAACTGCCTAAAAGGTGTGTTCTCCTGATACACGGAATATTATAGTTAGGTATTTTTTAAATGAATATTATAAAACAAATCCTTACAGAAACCTCATTGTTCAGTTACAAAATGATTGTCCTAAATGTGCAAAAACTTGAAAATATCACAAAAGTAGAATAAAAATGAACACTATTGCCATATATAGTTTGACTTTTCAATGGATATTACAATTCGGAAGTACAAGTCGAATTGCAGGTCGAGAAAGAATTCTAGCTATATTTTGGACGAGTTTCACCGATCATCGTTAAGGACTGATGAATCGTTAAGTAATTTTAAGTGCTTTAAAATACATTATATCCCTTAACCAATGATAAATTTAATTCTTAACGAAGGTTGTTAAAACCCTGAATTTATCTTTTACCACTCCTTTCTGAGCATACCCAAGAAACTGATTAATACAGTATATAACTTATATGGAGAGGTGCTCAGACACTGATGGGAAGACGTTGAGAAAACATTACAGAAATTTAATTTAAGTTTGCGAAAGATGCTTTGAAAGAAGAAGAAGTATTTTTAATAAGTGTTGTTTCTGGTTTTAGTGACATGAATTGCCTATCTGCCGACCTCTCCTTGAATGGATAAGGGGGGAGGGGGAAGGTCGATTTACAGAAATTTTAGCGTTACTGACGTCAGTTATAAGATGTGATGCCATCGAACAATTAATATTACGTACAGAAACTAACAATATCAAAGACATACCTGTAGAAGGCTTCCCTGGGATTCATCCCAACGGCCGACCATCCTGACAGGTCTTTCCAGGGTTTTTCCTCAGTCGTACCAGACAAATGCTGGGATGACACCTACAATATAGGCCCTGGCCATCTACTTTTCAACATCCTCTTCCCACCCTATTTCGGCCTGAGCCTCAGATGCCTGAATACTTTAAAATCAATTCAAATCTATACCAGCAATTGAAAAGAAGCCAATTTGAGGAAAAAATAACAATTTATTGCAGCAATCATGGCACCTGAGATTCGTTTCTGAGAAACAATTGAGACAATATAGATTTTTTAAATATATTAAAACATGCAGATCATATAAATCTTCAGTGAACGTCTAGCACAACTAGCATCGTGCTTATGCTAAACTGTTTTTAATCTCTAGTATCTTCCAAGCCATTGAGCCATTGAGGACTAACGAACAGCAATGGGTTACCTCAAGATATGTATATTATAGGTACATGGATGTAAATACGGTAGATGGATTGACTGGCCCAACACAATTAAGCTGGGTCAACTTGACGCCGCACAGTGTTCTGAAAATGGAATTTAGCCGGACAAAAGTCATAAAATTCAAAATCATGAAACTGAATAAACCTGGTGAAAATGTGTTGCCAATAGACTGGATATACAATTTCCATTATATTTCTGTCGGCGACCCCCGATCCTTCCTTTTCCAGAACCGCGCGAATCTGATTTTATAGTTACCACTGCTGTTTTCAATATGTTAAACCGTATAAAAGCCATGTGAAATCCAAGTTCATAAGTTCTAAACAACAGTGATTTTGGAGGCTGAATGTAGGGTTGATACTGTACTCTGATGTTCTCTAAGATCTGATGCTACAACATCTGCACATAATTATACATTCATGCATATGATGGCTTGACGTTTTCCAGCAGACACGTATTCCACAGGTCACCACTAGCAAGAAAGGGCTAGTAGAGGTCTGCGGCATGTGAATTCATTTGAAGAGTACTTGTCACTATACGATCGCCGTACTTTCTTGTCCGACTCTGTACGACCTGACGCGACGCGGATATTTTTGTCCAATTACATTTAATTTTCAAACGTGCATAGAGAATCCTCTTCAAAATCATTATAAGAAAATATTGTACACCGTACGAATGTGATGCTTTACAGTAAGCCAATTTATTGTATTTGAACTGTTTTATCTTAAATTACAGTATCGCATTTTTGTGTGTACTTACAGGAAAAACAATCAAGAATCATGGTAACAAACGGAACATTGGTTGAGGCAATACGGACACGAGACCCCAAACTGTTGTCACCTAGAACAGCTGATTCTCTAGGATACTTGGTGACGTTCGTACTCTCACAGTGTCCCGAACAAACGAATGAAGACAGTAGACAATGAGCTCCAGCTACGTACCCGACTCAAAGGTTCAACTCTACAGAGCGAGTGGGTAAAATCCTGTTACAGATATAAATTATTTCGTTCGCAAAACCGTAGTTGGCTTGACAAAAGTTTCAATGTACCGTGGCTTACTTCAACGACTTCTGTACAACCTTATGAACCATTCAACAGTACCAGGCCAAAAGGATGACCAGCCAAAGACGTTTCGTCGGTGACAGATAGATCCAAGCGCCGAAACACAGAACAACTACGGGCCGAGACACCAACTAAAGAGCTCATATTTGCTATAAAGTCGGTTCTTCATTCAGAAGGGAAGCACGCTGCAGCAGATACACTGTCACAATCCATATAATGTTCGCCTTCACGTCCGGCGAAAATCAACTGCCTTTGGAGAGAATCCAGAGCATCATCACATCAACCTAATCCATTTTCCGACAATGAAGCATTGGCTTTCTTAATAAAAACTAGGATGTCGAGGCTTCAATATTCATGTACTAGACAGGAGGCTAATCACCGAAACGCAAACATCTATCCGCCATACGGGTACATCCTAAGTGCGAAGAGGAGGTGTTATCCAACAGGGGCTGTCGTTTAAGAAGACGGAGCATCTAAGTCACTGCAGTGTCTTATCGATTACACCACAAAGCGACTGTGTGAGACGGTTCAATTACCTGAAGTCATGTCTTTCGCGCGTCTGGAACTGCTCTGTAAATGGGGATCTGATGGAAGCAGCAATTACAATTACTTCATGTTGAGCCTTCCAAGTTCTGTAGCTCGTGGTCGCTATGAAGGAACTGACAACAGGTTTTCTACAGAAACCGTTACATGTTTACATTAGTTCTATTACAACTGACAGCTACAACTAATCCTAATACTAAAGAATTTGTGTGAAAAAATCCAGTACCCTTCTCTACAAGGCACTGCAGACCCATCAAATTTAAATACGTAAAAGAAACCGCACAGTCTACAGCCAAAGAAGTAGAAAAAGCTCGAAAGGAGATCAGTGAAGTACAACTTGTAGAAGTAATCGTGTAGGAAGAACATGTAAACGTTTATCCTTTGCATGTCAGTACCATGATAGAGAAGTTATAAAGTGATTAACATTCTAACCGGATCATATAGTCAGAGGTGCTACATCTGTGGGGTCCTCCCTTCTCAGATGAACGATCTTCGACAAGTGTACACTCGACTGGCTCGAGAAGAAACTCTACAATATGACCTCTCCTCTTTATACGATTGGATTAAATTTCTTGAATGTATTTTTCACATTTCCTACAAGTTGAAACTGCAGAAAACTTCCTTTAGAGGCACTACAGCAGATAAGAAGAAAAACTTTGGCGACCAAAAGACAGTAGTTCAGCAGGCACTTACGAGAGAATTGGAGAACACGGTAGATATAGTGGTTTAAGAGGAACGTCAAACACGGAGAATGTGGCAAGGCGATTTTTGCACATCCATAAAAGAGCTGCAGATGCAACTGGAGTAGACTTAGATATGATCAAACGCTTTGGCATCATTCTCATGGGTATGTTCAGTGGTGGACCCATAAACTATGATAAATTTGATGAGTACAGTAACGCAACTGCTTTACTGTACGTAAAACTTACGCTTGGTATCGGATGCCTCCAATATTGCATAAAATTTTACTGCACGTATCGCAAGTGATCAAACACTTTTAGTTCCTATAGGCATCCATTTGGAGCAGGCACAAGAATCTAGAAACAAAGATTTCCGCCATTATCGGGGACATCATTCCTGGAAGGCTTCGCAAATCCATGCCACAACAGACATACAAAGCAACTTGCTCGTGCCGTCGGATCCAATCATTTCATACCTTACTAGTGAGAAGCACACGCGTGTGCCAAAAAGGAATGCATCAGGAAGCACTTCAGCTGCTGGAAGGAAACGAAACGTCTTCGCCTCGGCCTGGATCTGTTGATGCTGAACAAGAAGTTGTAGACCCAGATAATGCAGAAGACGAAGCTGATGAGGAGATGCGGAACGAAGCCCCATACATTATCGGGATGCATGCATGTGGAAATTCATAGTAAAAAAATGTTTTTGCTGTTTTTCTTTTAATTACATGGGTATTTTCAACTAAAAAGTACTTTCTTTTACAAATTGAGGTAAACGTAAATTGCATTGACTTTTCTGTTTTCATAATACGTACTACCTTTATGTTTATTTTCTATAAGCCAAACTATTTCAAGCAGAAGTAAGCTATTGTCATCATAATTATGTGGAGGACATGCATTATGTCATGACATTTTTTAGTCATTAGTGTATGTTGTAGCATTTCTTATTTAATATATTTTCTTTATGAAAATGTTTCAATTCAATCAATAATGTTCTGATAACATTGCTTCTGTATTTGCCTTACACCCAATGCCATTGTTAGGATACAATCATTACGAAATACATATCGTTGCGCCGTTATAAAGTATCACATGTGATCATACTTACCTACATGCACATTACAATGCTACACATAAAGATGTTAGTCAAAAGCGCTTACTATATTGCGGACAATGTTTCCCTTCAGTTCTTGTAACATTCTCAAGGCTTTCGTAGAGTCAGTTGTTGAGCAAATATTTTTGTCCGGCTAAATTTCGTTTTCAGACCAGCGTGCACCGGTTTTCTATTAACCTTGCCTAGCGAATTGGGTTTACTTGCGTCTTATTGATTGGCCTATACCTGGGTGTGTGGAAGCAACGAATGGATGAAGATCTAGCTAAGGAAGAGAGGAGGAAGATTGGATTATTTTAAATATGGTATTGTACGGAACGTTATGTTCAGTTATTATTTTAATCAACTACACCTGCCAGGTACTCATGGCTTGTGCTGGCTTCAATTTTGGGTCGCTAGAAGTAGATCCGTCTCCCGTATCTAAATCCATGTTATAGGTACACCAACGACTGTAGTTTTCGTCAGATTTCTTCTGCCATGTGTGATGTTACTCCGCTCAACAAGATCGAGTTGACGGATTTAAAAGAGAATACACAGTCAGCTTATTTTCGACAGAAACGTTAAGATACTTTGCTTGTTTTAAATACACACTGTTTTAATGAAAAAGAAATGTATTGTTTTTATTCTAACTATAAGTATAATATTTTTGGAAGCCCTGTTTTTTCTACAATAGATATATTTACTATGACATTAGTAATTGTACGTGTACAGTAATTGACGAGAAATTATACTCTTCTATGACATTCTTGGTTTTTATAGCATTATTTCAACCATTTATCTAAAAAAAGCTTCGATTTGTTTGGGGGCAAATGTAATTTATGGGGATACCGGTGTAATATCCCATGATAAAATTTAGCACTATATGATACATTTATACTTGAAATTTTACTTGGCTGGAAAATATCCAAAATATCCCTGGTCTATTACACCTGCGCCCCTCCTCACTGTTTAGAGATGTATTGAATCTGCTACAGATATTTCGACCCATGTTTACTCGCAACTGGTCGAATAGTGTCCCCCCTAGCATTTTCGTGTATTAATATCTTAAGGATACTTTATATCACAAGAAGTCTGGTCCCAAACTAAATTCCTAGACTCTGACCTCTCCTTGTTAGTTTGGATTAGATTATTTTCTAACTTACTGTGCATCATTTTAACTATAAACGAAATTGTGATTTTGTTCAGTTACCAAATTTTCTTCCAGGATTAGAGGTTTCAAACAGTTCCGATTCACTGTTCCAAGTACTGGTGATTCGATTCTGTGACATCACTTTTCACATATTCCTTTGAAAACCACTTGGAACTGTGAACCATGTACGCGTCTTTGTTCCTTGAATTTTTATTAATATCCTAAACAAAATAGTGAGCTTCAAAGTACGGGGCCCTAAGGTTTTGCTAAAACTTTGGTAAACTTGATGTTTATATGGGCCAGTCTAGTAACTTTGGACTTCGGCCCGTCACGATTTGCCCCTTAGCTATTAAAATCCACACCGTGACTCGAACCCGGGACCGCCGCAGACCGCACGTTCACCCGGCCGGCCTAAGTTTTTGGTAAAGTGCCTTCCAAACCCCTCCGCTCAAAGGAGATGGGAGGGAATTGAACCCGTGATGCCGCGCACAGAAGGCGAGCGTGCTAACTTATCGCCAACTCGAGTTGTCTGGCCATATTGTTTGTTGTATTTACAAAGAACATAAACTCTGATTTATTTCTTAAATGTTTTCCGATAAATTTGATTTGATTTCTTTCGATACATTTCGAATAAGTACAACACTGACGAAGAAAGAACGATCACGCTGAGGCACGGCTCTAGAGGTTAGGATGAATTCAAGGAGAATATAATTATAAAACTATAAAATCGTTCTTTGAAACGATCAATGAGTAACTGCTCGTAAACTTGGAGAATGGGAAGAAGCTAATGTAGACGGAAGATTTTTAGGAGCTAAAGACAAACTTCAAACCAGAGAAATCTCATTTATGTAAATAAATACCGTTTAGCACTATATATATGTGTAAGATAAATAATAGAGAAACATGTATACATTGCATTATGTTACCAATTTTCCTTCAATATTGAAATAACTATAGAGGACTAGCTGTTTCGCTGTAAGGTGAAAGACTATACGTAGTGTGAAACTGTACGTGTCATTTTATTTTTGCACGACTGTATCTAAAACATTGACTTTAGATTACGATATAAGCGATACCAGGATCAATCGTACACTACCTTGTCTCGCGATACGAGTGTATGAACGGAAGTATAGTGCTTTACGGCCATATTTATGAATAACTCCCAAGAGTGAATGGCTTCTAGGGACATTGAAATTATATGTCCCCCCCAAAAAATGGACAAATTTTTACAATAATCGTACAATTATCCCAAAACGTGGGTGTTGCAAAAATTCAATCGGTTTTATACAAGCTCCGGCCATTGCGGAATACAGATTTAATTTTCACCTGCTGTCATTTTCATGGGTTTACAGAGCATGTGATAGGAGGAAGTGGTAGTAGTGTATGAAAATCGTATTTTTTGATCGAGTACCTTAAAATTGTGGTAATTACGATTTATTAAGTGTGTTCATAGTAATAATAATTTGTTAAACAATCAATATTCAGCATGGTACTCACTTTCTTTCTCATATAGTGTATATTCTGTGCAATGACCGATGATAATA
Organism: Lepisma saccharinum; assembly: GCA_022664845.1. Lineage (NCBI taxonomy): Eukaryota > Metazoa > Arthropoda > Insecta > Zygentoma > Lepismatidae > Lepisma > Lepisma saccharinum. The sequence goes on along the minus strand of JAGDQP010000466.1, from coordinate 109,148 downwards.
ATATGTTAATAATCAGTGATTAACATGGTAACAACTTTTTTCGTATTTTCTATATATATTAACATTACCTTCTTATATTTTCATTGTTTTACCCTTTTATTTACTATTTAATCCACCAATAACCTCTATTCTAATATTTGTTTAAGATTACCATATTTCAATCTTTATGTAAGCGTCTTACTTTATGAATACCCTATACTTTATGAACACCCTATAATTAATGATTCATTGAATATGTAATGATTAGAACCTTTAAGCATATGAGACTAGGTTGGATTTGATAGGGTTGGCGAAGTTATCAATAAGAAATGCTGGAAAATCCAGCAAAACCTCGGTCGGAACGGTAGACAGTGGGACTCGAACCTGCGTGAGTAGAATGATATCACCTAGTGCTGTTTTGTCCGTAATCAGAATTTAATCTGATTCATAAAAGGCTACGGGCTATATTATAAAACCCTGAAGAACGTACTCTAGCTAACCTACATTTCATAAAAGGCTACGAACCATTTTTCAGCCCATATTTAAGATAGCAGCAGAGATTACACGGATTTAACCCCACATAGTACACCAGTGCACGATATCATAAAAGGGTACGAAGTTCTTTTTCAACCTTAAAAACACTACTTAACATAGCATAGATTACAGAGGCTACGGCCCAGCCCCTATTTACCATATCACAGGTTTGCAGCACAGCACCAATTACATACACATTTTCCCAACCCCTATTTAACACAACACAGAGGCTACGAATAACCTAACATAGTACATCAGTGCACGATAGCATTAAAGGGTACGAAGATCTATTTCAACCAAAAAAACACTATGCCATAGCAGAGACTACACAGGCAACGGGCTTACAGCACAGCACCAATTACAGAGGCTACGCTATTTCCGCTCACACTTAGAGATTACAACAGTTTCTATACCTAACTCACATAATAGACCACACAGTACACCAAAGGCTATGAGCTATTCCCTATTTAACATAGCAGAGATTAAACAGATTTAACCTAACATAGTACACTAAAGGCTACGAACCCTTTCCAGTCCTATTTAACCCCACATAGTACACCAGTGCACGATAGCAGAGATTCCATAAAATGGTACGAAGCTCTTTTTCAACCACTACAGAGGCTACGAATCCAGCCCCTAGCAGAAATTCTATGAAAAAGTACCACGCTCTTTTTGCAACCCTTATTTAACATAGCGGAGATTAGACAGAAATTACAACTACGGCTACGAACACATTTTGCACAGGAATTTATGCTAGCTAACCGAACAGAGATTACAACCTAGCGGTTACGAGGTCTTTTTAACCACTATTAACCATAGCATAGATTATACAGGCAGCGTGCAACAAAGATTCGACACAGGAAAATGTGCTATTTAACCTAGCAGAGAGTACAACAGAAATCTGAAGTCAGTTCCCAACACAGCACTAATTTCCGCCCACACGCAAAAGATTACAATAATTTGTATACCTAACCCACACTCTACAACCAATGGTCAATAGTAGCGGTAACTACCCGATATAAGTCTCTTGACTAAGCACTTATAACCACATCCAAGGGTCTCTAACAGGTGAAAACTACTCGATATAAGTCTTTTCATATTACCTGGGCCCAAGCCAACAAGATGGTTCTACGGTCAAAGGTCAAATATTAAACTGTGTATAGCTCGTAAACGACGAAACATATTGAGATACTGTTTTCACATTTGTTATGAGGCCATTGAGTAGTATATGCTGACCTCGATGTCAAAGGTAAAATATTTAACCGTGTATAGATCGTAAACGTGTATAGATCGTCATACCTTCCTTTCGCTTTATCTATACATGCACAAATACTATAAAACGAGTAGTAGCTAGTTTAAAAGCATTTTAGTCAGGAATATAATGACATGTATAAATGAAATTATGGGGTGCAAAACAGTTCAATCGATACAACAAGCGTTCCTAAAGACAACATTTTATCAGTCTGTCAACTGGCTTTTGGGGAATCGAACATAGGTTTCCAAATTAGAAGTCTAGCGCTCTAGCTGTACTCCACAGGTGACTCTATTAAAACATGCTTAACAAATGCTATAGTGTTTCTTTCTAAGAATAATAACATGAAAAGTGGATACTTCAGGTCAATAACGCGTTATTAACTGTCCTGGTAACCCCTTGAGACTGGATTTAGACTTTTCCAACCAACATTCGTAAATCGTCTTCGTCTCTATAGTGACTCAGGTATTTGATTCAACAGTCTGAAGGATTCTACGTGTGAGAAGTTATGATTGAATTCTTCACGACCGCTTTGTAAAAAAACTTGCCTTAAACAGGCTTTGAACCAATGTTAATATTTGAAACTCCAACACTTTTCCTCTACTCCATCTGGCCAACTAAAGACAGAAGCCATGAATTACTAAATTCATCTTTGGAAATCGCCAACTTCGTCCTGTAAGTTGTTTAAACCAAAGTGCAAGCTAAAATTTCTTTATTCAATGACTTATAGACAAATTAGTGCCCACTAATATCCGAAATAACAAAAATCAAGGGAAAATGAAAGAAACAATAACAGCTTATGCAGTTTCTTTGCGCCGTGGAAGTTCAAAGTCACACTTATAGGAATTATTATTATTATTATTATTATTATTATTATTATTATTATTATTAT